>JAEQBH010006309.1:0-178720 GCA_016808115.1 Tetrastigma voinierianum | reverse complement strand
TTGAGTAAAATAGAGATTCAAGATGAATTCGGGAGTGGCCTTGATGTGTATGATATTTGTTGATTTGGGTATCAACATATGAAAATGGAAGAAAAACACACATTCCTCGCAAAGTTGAGGGCCAGACTAAGACAAAGTTAGAGCTCGTAATCTTACTAAATCAGCTCATCCACCTCTCATTTTGACCAAGAAATTGTGATTGGGCCACACTCGTCATTTACGATCTGATTTGAGTGATTCAAGTTGATAAGTAAAACTAAACTTCAAAGAGAACCAAACATCATGAAATAGGTACCTCCACTCATGTGTGTCCCAAAAATTCACTAATGTGGGCTATGTTCAAGCCAATTTCCGGGTTCTCTCGCTTTTTGAACATAGAGTAAATTCGCTGTTTAGGACATAACTTGAGTTTTGCATTCGACGGTGATTCCAGCTTTGAGAGGAACCTTTAACACCTTATATTCAAATTAGTACAAAGAATCAGTAGTCAAATATGAAGTTAAGATCCCCCTTAATGATAAAGACGGGCTGTCATTACATATGGTAATGGGAAGAAGATTTGTCAGCTTACTTGCAACTTGTATAACTCCTTCTCATAGATTCCATTAGGGTATTCTTGGACTCCATGGAAATATCATTGAGTCTAGAATCTAACCATATGCTATTTAATGGGCAGTGCCCACATCTTGTCCGAAAAATTGAGTTGTTGTACCAAAGTGTACTAATCGCTGGTTAAAGCTAATTAGAACACATGGTAAGAAAATGATGTGATATGAACAAGAAATGCAATATGTATAGATGTGTTCAGAAATATGAATGTGATATGGAAAATGAAACGAACCTGAAACATGAATATGAACATGAATGGCATATGTCATGAACACATAATGTATTAAATGATATATGATTATTATCACATATAACTAGAAAATGATAAAAATGATAGGAAATATATGAATGAGTATACGTGAATGAATATATGAATGAATATATGAATGAGTATACATGAATGAGTATATGAAATGAGCACATGAATGAGTACATGAATGAGTATGTGAATGTGTATATGAAATAAGTTATATATTATATATCTTTGAAAAGATAATACTAAAGAAAATGGAATTGAAATGTGATATTTCTGAAAACCAAATGAATGTGAATGATGGTAAGGACGAGATTCATCAAACGGAATCAGTCATAATTGTGAATACGAAAGTGAATATGGAATTGAAATGTGATATTTGAAAACTGAATGAATGTGAATGATGATAAAGACGGATCTATTAAACGAATCCGTCATAAATGAATTGATTGATAATCTAATGAACCGCTAGACAGATGCACAAATCGCATCCATCACTGGGCGCACCCTAAATTTTCCAATGTCCCACTTCGGCGGGATGCACCAATCGGCATCCGCTGCGATGGCGTATGACATTGAAGAAATGTCTCTACTTCGGGAGGGATGCACCAATCGGTTATTCGCCTTGATGGCATATGGAATTTAACATAACATATCGTGCACCAACCACATCCGCTGCGACGGGAGACCAATAATCGATACGCTACATAAGCCGGGGTGCACCAAACGCGGAATCCACATGATGGGAGATCAATAAGTGATACCATGTTGGGGTACCAACCATATCCGGTCATGATGGAGACCGAATAGTTAAAATGTGTAAGCACATTATCGAATGATAATAAGGCGATTCATCAAATGTAATCCGTTTAAAATGTGATTTGAATAGCCAAAGTGAAATAACTAAACATTGACGAGTGTAAATATATTTTTATGATAAGTAATCATAACTTAATTGTGAATTAAATTATTATTGAAAATGCATGTTGTGATATGATAAATGATTTGTAAAAAGAAAGCATGCGAAAATGAATAGCATGAGACATCAGAGTATGTTGATATAAGGCATTATTCGTAAAATGCATTGTTAATTGTACTGTTTATGGGCTTGCCCAAAATGAAGTAACAATGCACTAAAAAGTATAATGGAATAAACCAAACAAAATGTTTTGAGAAGATAATTGAAAATGTTTGAGTAAATTCGGGCTCCTGCCGGATCCGCTCGTCGAAATGTGATTCGGTCACACACTTTTGAAAAATGAAAATTTAATAAAACTAAACAAATGTTTCGAGATGATAATTGAAAATGCTCTGAGTAAACCGGCTCCGGTTAGGATCCGCCTCTTCGGGCCGAAGTCGGGACGGTCACACACTTTTGAAAACGAAAATTTAATAAAACCAAACAGATGTTTTGAGATGATAATTGAAAACGTCGCAGTAAACCGGGCTCCGGCTTGGATCCGTCAACCGGGTCGAGTCGGGGATTCGGGTCGCGACACTTTTGAAAACAAAAATTTAATAAAAACAATAACTAAATGAATTAAACGATGTATCAGTCTAAATTGACTCGTATATATTTATAATGACTTTGATATGTTCGATTTGCCATCAGATATGTATAAGTTTTCTTGTTTTAATATGATCCTATTATGCCATACATGTAGAATATAAGTGAATTGGAAACTTATAAAAGACATGACACATGGAAGCAATATGAATAAGATACGATATGAAACTAAAGGATAAAATCTACATGTATAATATGATATGAGTTAGAAGTCACATAAGAATAAAGCTGGTCATATGCATAAGGAAAAGTAAATGTAAAAAGATTGATCGACGATTATTGTTATCGGGTCGTTATTGTCTATATGTTCCACTAATCGGGAAGCTAGCACGGGTGTTCAATCCGTATGTACCAAAGAGGAGATAAAGAGGACAAGAATATCTCCACTAGGGCAAAAGACGTGGCCATCTCGTAGATAGGTTCCTACCAAAAGATTCATTCCGCGATCTCTCGATGTTTGTATTAGATATGTATACGTGATAGCAAATGGACTAGTATATGTGTATAGATTTTGATGGGACACCATCCATTTTTTAGCTTCTTTTTGTGTATGTAAATGATTTTTGTTATTACGTAAATCTGTTTGTATACCCACAGTACAAGTTCACCAAAAAAAAAAAGTAACGAGTCCCAGTATATGGTATCGCCTCCCTCGAAATCGGATTCGCTTAATTCCGTTTGACCGAGAATCGGGCTTGACAAACTCTTTCCGGTGCTTGGCTAAGAAGTGAGTCATGTAGTATATGTGCTCGGTCAGAAGAAAGAGAGCGTTATAAGCCTTTTCAATGTTCAAATGAGGAGATCCGAGTCCATTAAGGACTTTATGTAGTGTTTCAAGGCCGCGATCCTCCAAATCAAAGCCGTGATCAAAACGGTTTCGTCCTATAGGTAGTAAAGCAAACTATTAGTCCACCCGGGGCTTCTTTGATTCTCCTCGTCATTGTATCCCAACCACGTATCGACGAAGTTATTCTAAAGGGGAAACTTTAAGATACCATGCTCAAAGATGACATTGTTGCCTCACCAAATTAATATCACTAATACATGTAATTCTAACAATACAGAGTGGAGAAAGGGCAAGTGGGCCTAGATGATTAGGACAAGATGTAATGGGCTATCACAATGAGATTGATCTCCGGTGACTGAGCTACGAGCACTAAACTGAGAGAATGAGAATATGCCAAGGTTCACGGTTCGGGCTGCCTCACCTTCTTCCGATCATTCAGCCCCTTTAAGGTTTTGAGGTCCATGCCCTAAAGGCAATGGTGGGAGAGACACTAATTCTTATAAATTGATAGGCATCAGTCATCGGACCAATGACTCACATAGACTTTGAAGGGGATGCGACCACTTGGTCATGGGAAATCTCCAAAAGCAATGAAGAAACTAGTGGATAGGTAGATTTGTGCGTTATGTAAATGTGAATGCCTATGTGCGCAAGCATACATCGCTCAAGTAATATAATAAGTGAGTATCGCTCTAATTTTATAATGGGTTACCAAGTACCAACTCTAATCTAGCTTGTGCTTATTCAGATGGTGGAAAATATGTTACGGGATCTCAAATTACACTAATCTGTGCATGCAAAGAATGACCTAAGAAGACTTAAAAGCCTTATGAATAGATTTTACCTAAAAATTATGTATGAACCTCTCAACCCAATTAATCAATGTTTATTTCTATCTGAAAATGGAGATTTCACACCTCAGATATGTAATCTCTCTCGGCATCCGCACACCTCACCCTTAGATCATGTATTTTGCATCTCCGCTAAACTCCTAGATTTAAAGATGCATTAAAACCTAAGAAACCCTAATACCACACCTAATCTCATTTATATCTCTATCTCATGATAATTAGATGGTAAATCACCTACTTGTATAATTTTAATTCCTCACTTCTTTAATCTTGAATCAAACCACAAATCATGCGAATATTACAAATATCTGACAAGCATTAAGACTAAAATGAAATACTGACATAAATATGAAATAAAAATATTTATTAATAAAAACTACTTAGAATTCACATATCTCAAGTCTTTTGGCTACATCATAGTCTCCAAGAAACAAACTAGAAACATGAGTAGAAAAAGAAGTTACAACTATCAAAAAAGATAGAATGTAAAAGGGAAGAGATAAAACAGATTCGCATCGTTTCCTCCTTCTCTTAAATCTTCATATTCTTCCTCTAGTCTCTTCCTCTTCCAAGAGAAAAACCCTAGGGTGTTTCCACCCTCGCGATGAAGCCACCTTCGTCTTGACGAACCCAGAGTCCGTTTCAGCTTTAAATCTTTCTTTCAGTTCGCTGACAGGCTGAGCTTCACACAATGAAAACCTTTGTCACGATAAGGCTAGTGCTCACGATTTAACTAGTGGGAGTCATGCATAATGTATGGAAATTAATGTGTTTTCTTATTTTAGCTCTTTTCGCATTACCCCGCTTAAATGGTTGGATCTAATTATAAAGATGAACATTTAAAGCATTATGACACTTATTTAACAGGCAAATACTTAAAAGCCAAGTAAAATATAGGGATAAAATGTATATTTAGGATGCAGATCAACCGGCCTCAAACAATCTCATAGGGCCCCATCGCCAACAAAGCCAAGAGGCTCTGCAGAGGCACACCGCGGTCCGGCTGGGCTTAAGGTCGAGGCCGCCCACACACATGTATCTCAGCGCTGCAGGTTAATTGGCCAGCTTTAGCCTTAAGGGGCAGATCCAACCCATTGAGGGTCATCACTCCTTTGAATCTCCCCATATCTATCCATGCCTCACCGCGATTGGCCATTGGTTCTAACCTGGAAGTCGCCTCGAAGACCAAGTAGAAGGTGCATTTCGTCAATTCTGAAATGGCACGACTGGGCTCTAGATATCCACTTTGCTCTGCCTAGGCTATAAGCTTGATAATATCTATAATCCCGAAGAGTATTGAGCCGCTTTAACGACGCACAGACCAACTCCAATGAGGAGCCAATGCTACCACCTTGGCCGGGGGGCTCAGCACGCTTTCTGGGTCCCTCTCATGGTAATCGACAAGCCCCTTCATCCTTCAACTGATATTTCGGGACGCACTGTGATTCATGCGACAGCAATGCCATTCCTCGTATCACCAGATGCTGAGCGTTTTGACTTTGCAAGGCTAGATCGACATAAGGGGAGACCTCAAATGTGCAAGAAAGACTTTCCCAAGCTGAAATGCCAAGAAGCGATGAAACGCTTATGAAATAGAAATGACAACTGAGGCCTATCTCATCGAAAGCACGATGGTCTCTATAGCAAAGAGCCTCTATAGCCGCATCCTCTATTCGGTCTAGATAGGCCTGATTAGGTTAGCTTGGGAAAAGCTCTCTCACAAGAGGAGGTTAACCCCTTCTTATCCCTTTTCCAAGAGTTCTTTGCTTTTTTTCATGGTCCTATGTCACTACGCCCGATGTTCATTTACAATGACTCAACATTATCCATCCTTCCTGAAGAAGTACGTACTAATATATGCACTTGTGCTGGCCTAATCAAAGACTCTAAGAGGTCACAAACAGAAGTGGATAAACTTTTCACCGCTCTGGGCTTTATTGCAGAGATTTAGTACCGAGCGCTATCCAACGCCGTGGTATCCCAAAGAAGAATGGTGGGTGGCGAAGGTATAACATTATAGTAACCTCAATGATGCTTACCGAAGGATACATTCCTCTCCCCCGATCACTAGATAGTGGATGCCATGACCGGAACACAGCTCATTTTGTTCCCGTCCGCACTGCCACCAGTCCCTATGCATCCCGTGATTTTGTTTCGATATACATTCATAATCACTGTCCCAGATGTATCATACAATGTGATGCCTGGGTTCGAAAATGATGGGCCACCTACTAAAGCATGATGTCCTGCATTTTGAGCCAGGTTTGGGAAAAACAATGTAAGCATATTCAGATGATATGTCGGTCAAGTCAAGTTTTGGAAGACCATATAACTTTACCTAAGAGATATCGCTTTCAAGCACGATTTTGCACCGCCACGTTGAATCCAGACAAATGTGCATTTGGGGTCGGTTTGTAAGCCGAGTGGGATCAAATGTACTTACATGCCGTGCCAATTGGAACAAATGCAACCCCTTTACAATCTTGCTAAATTATAAAGTAGATACAACTTCTTACAGTAGAAATTTAGCTAATCTAAATAGATTCATCTCTAAATATTCGCATTAGCTTCCATTGTTGTTCACAAGGTTAAAAAGGGGCTTCCACGACCGAACAGGGTCTAGAATGACAAGGCTTTTCACTCTATCAACATTGCATCGTCCCCTTTATCTCTTTGTATTAACTCAGTTGATGGCGAGGAACTCTTACCTTTATCCGTCGCCTGGCCGCATCGTGAGCCCAACTCTTTTGCGAGTCCCATGGAGACGGTGCAGGCAGATTTACTTCAGAGAAAGATGCTAAAAGATGTTGAAATCCAGGTACACGTATTTCCACGGAAACTCGGTCGGCCCCGAATGGCCAAAGAAGCCACATCTACACTTCCAAGTCTACACCATAGTCGTGATTCACTGAGCTGGCCATCCTAGATTAGAGCCATACTCCATAAACCAGATGCTTCAGAGCGACTCCTTAAGTGGGTGTTGAGTTAAGTGAGTTCGACATTGTGTATCGCCCGAGATCAGTGATAAAAGGTTAGGTCCTTGTAGACTTTATAGTCGAAATGTCATACGTGAAACCTTGAGGCCTAGGAAAAGCATTTTGGATCCTCAAGACCGACGACTCATCTGAAAATTAGGGGAGGAGTCAGGGATGGTTCTGTACAATCCTGGAAGGCTCGCCCATTGCTCTGCCGTTAAGTTCACATTCACTACTTCCCAATAATGAAGCTGGAGTATGAAGTCAGGCGCCTGTGTCGCGACTAGCCAAAGAACCCTTCTCGGTAGCAAACTAGAACTCAAAATGTGACTTGCATGGTAGCACTACAGCTACTTGGGATTTCAAGTCAAATGAGACAATGGAGCGATATTTGAGTTAGCGTAATCCCTAGTGGGCCGTGTTCATTAAATTTAGTGGCCCATACCTAGTTAAAGAACCCATGGCTGACGCTCTCGCCAATTTAGCATCCAATGCCTTATACCTCTGCCACGTGGAGGCAAGTGTTATGAACCATCCATCTATTCAAAATACGGTAGTACACATAGTCGAAAATCCTGCACAAACATCTTAGATATCCCCTATCTCAAACTACTTGAGAAACGAGGTCTTGCCCGAGGACAAAAGTGAGGCTGTCAAAATAAGAGCTCGAGCAGCCAGATACGCCTTAGTCAATGATACTCTATACAGACGATCATTTTCTAACCATACTAGAGATGTGTCCAGCTTGATGAAGCCACACGCATCATCGAACAAGTCCATGGAGGCATCTCAGTGACCCATTAACTGGCCGCTCACCATGTCATAGTATCTCATTATTGTGTGGGTTCTACTACCCCATGATAAAGCAAGAGTCTCGAACTAGTCGTAAACAATTGGGACATTTGCCAAAGGTTCGGGCAACGTTATTATGTCCCAACCCATGATGTTGCATTCCTATGTCAAGTCCATGGCCATTTTATAAGTGGGGTGATCGACATCAGTCCGTTACCCCCCGGCCACCGGTCGAAAATTCATTTTAGTAGCCACATTAGGTTCACAAGTGGGCAGAAATAGTCCTCAAAAAATTTTTTATAGACCAAAAGATTTAGGATCTACTCATTCTAATAAAGTATATCAAGAACTATCTAGTCTCGATAACGACGCAAAAACTTGTTTATGCACTAAACGATGTAAAGGCTATGTATAATAAAACTGTTTCATTGCGGTATGTAATAGTTTCAACTAAAATTGGTTTTGGTCCGATATCTCTACAAGTGCACAAGTTATAGCTAAGTAATAAGGTGGGATTTTTAAGTCCAGATATCATTCCCCACAAGGATTGGATTAGAAACGGAAGATCAACTAACCCTACTACTCAAGATCCTCACTATTCGAACCCTATTTTCCTAAGATAGATTTAACTTCTAAAATAAAATGAATGAAAGAAATAAAGAAATTCTAAACTATAAGGATTAAATACTAATCGGACCTAAATAACATTGTAGAATGAAATCAATGTTTTGATTATCAATTTCCAAAGTTCTCAAGAAAATAGCGCCATGGACATGAACTTTGGAATTGGCCTCAAGAGCAAGGTAAAGGTAGCCTTGAATGCCTCTCGAGTAGCCGTCAAATTTCTATCTTTAGCTAGACATTATTGTAGTGTGTTTTTCAACAATTTTGATCTCTCCAAACTGGGATCGCTTCTTCATTTAGTCTTCCTCCAAGGTAATGTTTCAAATTCTTCAACTATCTCACTTAACTCATCTCCTGAATTGGCCTTCAATATTATATAATTCAAAAGGGTAATCGCTTTACTACTGTAAGTGACCACTCCACTGGACTTAAGTTTTCCGGAAATAGTTTAGCTTGGAATTGTACAAGAGGACAAACTCTCATACTCTGGAACTCTTTCCATAGAATCTTTTGATCATGAAACTTTTGGTTTGTATTTCCTTGTAGATCCTAGCATTGTCATAGGCTTCTATTTCTAAGCTCTTCCAAGCCATTCATTTGAAGTAGCCTCCTTCTTAACAACTTGAAATCAAAGTTCAGCTCTTGATTGCTCACATTGCCTTAAATTCAAGCTCACGACAAGGTTTTCCAAATACTAACTCAGATGGGGACATCTCTAATAGGAGATTTATAAGCAAAATTCCTCGTAGTTTCCACAATGCATCATCTAACTTGACTGACTAGTCTTTCCTGCTTGTGTTTACTGTCTTTTCCAATATATTCTTTATCTCCTTATTGGATATTTTTGCTTGCCTATTTGACTAAGGGTGATAAGCCAATCCCATAACATGTTTGACTCCATATCTGTTCATGAGTTTTGCAAATAGTTTGTTTGAAAAATGGCTTCCCTCCTCACTAATGATTGTCCTTGGGGCTCAAAATCATTTAAGATATTTCTTTGAATAAACCCCACCACCCGTGTTTGCATCATTTCTGGACAAGCTATAGCTTCCTCCCATTCGATACATAGTCCACCTGTGAGAATGTACTGATTTCAAATGAAGGTGGGAAAGGTCCCATGAAGTCTATCCCCCATATATAAAAATCTCCACCACTAGGATTCCCTTAGAGGCTTCTCATTTCTTCTGCTTATGTTGCCCATTCTGAGAATTTATCACAAATGTTTAACCCATTTAATAGTCTCTAATAAGGTAGGCTAGTAAAACCCGATCGAGAATTTTGGCCGTTCGCTCCGTAAAGTGTCCTCTCGATATGGTGATGCATGATATTTATTATCAATTCCACTCTGCTCATCTTTCTGTACACATCTTCATGATATGATCTACCCTCTTCTAAACAACGCGTGGGTCATCCTCTATAAAAACCCGCACGGCCTAACTTTCTTTACTAATGTAGCTGAATTTAGTGGCATGATTCCATAAGCCAAGAATCTAAATAACATCATCATACCAAGGTAATTGGACTAATACTTGAAAAGTCGTTTCATCGTGGGAAATTTTCTCATCTTAGTCCTCTTTCTTCTTTCTAATAAGCTTTTCAATCTTGATAAGTGATCACCTATCACATTGTCACCCTCTCTGTCCTTAATTTCAAATCAAATTCTCAAGCAAAGAGTACTCCAATTCGATCGGGCCTTCTTGGTTTGGCATCTTTCTTGCCATTAGGATACTAATTGTTGTATGATCAATGTATATGATGATTACGTGGGACCTCTAATATATATGGTCTAAATTTTTCACAAGCAAACAATAATTTGCCAACACTTCCTTTAGAAGTTGAGCACCCTCTTGTGCCTCAATAGCTGGGGTTTTTCCGCACAAGATATCGCTTTCCGAATAAAAATTTTCTCCATTCTTGTCTAAACATTGATCCCATCAGCATACTTCACTGGGCATCACACACTTATTTCAGTTTTTATTCCAAATTCCTGTATTGCCTTGATGGGAGCTTATAACCAATCTAGATTTTATTTCCTTCAAATGAAGACCTGCATGATTCATCAGTAAATAAAATTCGACATCCTTCAGCGCCGTGACAATGGTTTTGAAATTTTTGAGAAATATTTTATAAATCTTGTGTAAAATCTTGCGTGTCCCAAAACTTATGATCCCCTTTGATTGTAGTAGGTGGCATTGTTTCAATTATAGAAACCTTTCGTCAACTCAAGTCCAGCCGCAAAATTCTTGCGGTCCTAAGACAATGTCTTCATTTACTATAAAATGACCAATTTTCCTAATTAAGAGCCACCTTATCTTGCTACCTCATACAGCTTCCAAGTTCAGAAGTGTGTTTCAAAACTGGATCCATACACTCAAGAGTCATTCATGAAGACTCCCATAGCTTCTCAATCAAGTCTCGAAAGATGGACGCCATACACCTTTGAAAAGTTGGTGGAGCATTACACCCAAATGACATCCTTAAAAGAAGCAGCCATAAGGACATGTGAAGGTAGTTTTCTCCTGGTCCTTAGGAGCTTTGGAAATTTTATTATATCCTGAATATCCATCAAGAAAATAGAAATGGGAGGGTCCTTCCAACCTATCCAGCATTTGATCAATAAAAGGCAAAGGATAAACGCATCATTTCGTAAGGATTCAATTTTCAGAATCTATGCGCACTTCTCCATCCTCGTCACAGCTTCATGGAATCAATTCATCTTCTCATTTCAATGACCGTTAATCCACCCTTCTTGGGAACTACATGAGCCGGGTTCACCCAAGTATCATCGAGATCGCATAAATGAATCCCGCATTTGTACCATTTCAATACTTCTTTTCCTCGACAAATATCTTTCACAATTGGATTCAAATTTCTTCGATATCTCTATTGATTTTTTCATTTTCCTCTAAGAGGATTTTATGCATGCATATAGAAGGACTGACATTCCTTTTAAATCTTCCAACGACTGCATAATTGCTTTTTTATACTTTCTAAGTTAAATCTCTACTACTTCTACTCTTTCACAGGTCGGTTAGCCGATATGATCACCGGGTTTGGATTTTTGTGTTTCTAAGAAGACATTACTTCAAATGTTTGGGAAATTCCTTCGTGACTAACCTCAGAGCTTGTCTTCACTTCTCAGGCTCCTTCCTCACAACTACTTGATTTTTTCCTCGTAATGCTCCTAATTTAGATTGAGTACTGCTTTCTTTAAATTCAAACTGGAATCTTAAATCTGAACATCAAGATCCTAGGATACTATAAATTCATCTCATTCTCATTCATTGAACTCGAATCTTACAATCAGATTTCAGTTTAGAACTGATGGGAATTATTGTTTCTACAGTCTTACAATCAACATTATCAAATTTCGGTGGTTTCAAGCTCTGATTTAGATTGAAGTGTACTGCTTCATTTCCCACCCTGAGAGTGAGCTCTCCTTTCTTGACATCAATCAAAGCCGGCCTAGTTGGTAAGGAAAGGTCACTAATAAGTATAGTAACTTGTTTATCTTCTTCTATGTTGATTACCACAAAGTCCAAAGGAAAATAATTTTTCCCACTCGATCAAGATATCTTCAAGGATTCCTCCGCTGAGCTTTTTAAAGTTATGTCTCCATGGTTTGCATGTACAGGTGTGTCAACAGCCTTTACAGCAGTAGTGCGGGAACAAGTATAAAGGTCGGTTTTAGTATATAATTGGCAAAGTTCTTGCAAAGTGATGTAGCCGCTTAGGATCTCGTGATCTTCGCAAACTTTCGAATCACCGCACCGTAGGGTTGTTGTCGCCTACCACCATTCTTAGTAAATTTATTCTTCTTGCTTAGTATATCCTTCATGTGAACTTGACATAACGTATGAACTAATGCCTCGCAAAGGAATATTTATCTCTATCTTCATAAACACATTCAAGAATTTGTGACAATTGCTCCTCCATCTTTGATTTCAAGAATTTACGAGAATGGAATAGGAGGCCATAGGCTTGCACGTCCCCTTTCAAGTCACCCTTTAATTAGCTACCTTGTCGCACCTTAATTTTCTTCTCTTCAATCATTCTTGGAATTGTCCATCTTGGTTTCTTCTTCACTTCTTTCTCATTCATCCTCTTCTCATATTCTTTTCTTTTGTAGTTCTCCCGCTACCCGAGAGTACTTCCATATAGTCTTTTGGGATTCTTCTTGGTGTCACTAGGGAAAGAATCCCTAGACTGATTTTGCATATTCAAAATACATTCACTCTAACCTCCAGATCTTCGTGAGATGCATTAGTATCGGGCTCGAAACATAGTTATGTTTAATGGAATGCTGCTTAGCTCAAATTTCGCTTTGCCATGTATGTTCAATGAATTCTTGTTCTTACCTATGAAGCTCAACATCTACTCATCAAAATAATCGACCTTCTTTGGTCGCTTCACTGACATTTTGAAACCATATGGAGCATAATGGTCATTGAAATTTTGCACTCAGTCTTTGATTCTCGCTGCACTCCACTTCCATATGAGAAGCTCCCGTGGTTTCTCAATGTCAAGCGTAGTGGTCGGAAGATCGGTGTTGGGCTTAAAGTTGTAGCTCCTTTTTCCATTGACAAATTGAGCTTCCGCCACTTGATAGGGACCCTCATGAGAAAGTCCCTCATCATCTATGCTCTTTTGCTCTCCTCCTTCCTCTATTCTAATTGCATTAGCTGAATGTCTTATTCTTTCATGGGATTGTTCATTTTGCTCATCAATGCATCCAGCTTTGCTTCTATTGTTTATATCTTGTTTAACTCTATGATACCACCGGCTCTCGCCATCAAGTTACTCCCAAAGTCTCGTATGGAGCTCTATAATTGCTCTTAGCCAAATCCTCAATAAGTTGGTCGCCTCTTTTAGCACTCTCTCCTCTTAACCGCTCCATAGTAGGCTTCCATCAATTATAAATTCCTCTCGAATAGTTCATTGCATGACAGAAGATATCTATCTCGGTGATTTGATAAATCCCATGTATAAGGTATGCCTCAGTACTTTATACCTCTCCCAAGCATTGTAGAGGCTTTCTTCTTCTCCTTGCTTGAAGGCTATTATCTCTCTTCTTCTTTCAAATGTGAAGGCTGGTGGGAAAAACCTTTCCATGAAATCTTCAACCATCTCCTCCTAGTTGTTAACTGATCCATATGGCAAAGACTTGAACCAACTGGCTGCTATATCCCTCAATGAGAATGGGAATAGCTGTAGCTTGATAACATATGGACTGGCCCCATTCAGCTTCATTGTGTTAGACATCCTTAAGAAACTCCCCAGATGCTCATTGGGATGCCCTATGAACTGATGTTGCTACACCAATGTAGGTGATCGTAGCAGTTTCAACTCAAAGTTATCAATTTCAATGTGTGGTTGCCTTACAAATTCTTAGTATTCATTCTAATGTTTGGCCTCCAGAATCTTCCATTGTTCTATATCTCTGGGTCTTTTCTGCTATTGGTTCTATTAAGTACATACTTAGTCGCTTGCTCTTTTTTCTCACATAATCGCTTTTCCGCTACCTAACCTTCTCTTTAGATTTCTCAAAGTTCTTTCAATTTTAGTGTTTAGAGGTAGCAATTTAGCTTATAGCCTTTTGTGCATATATGAAGTGCTTGAAATAATGATAGATTGAAATCAAAGTGATATCAGTAGATAACTTGAATATATCATGATTAGTTCCATAAAGATAAGACGAATAAGCTTCTACTTCAGCTTAAAACTATTTTGGTAAATTTTTAGAAAATTTTTGATAAGAGATAAAAAGGAAATGTCCAAATTAGCAATTCTTTGGTAAGAATATTGATATTTAAGCTTTATTTCAACTTCTAAAATGGCACTTGATATGCGTATTAGATGTAACAAATTATGTTAGACAAATAAACAAAGAGCCTCTATTCTCGCAAGTACGCTTGTCATAATACTGTACTAGAGATGTACAAAGATCGATCCATAGGAAAATGGGATGCTAAGTACCAAATTATAATACCTTCTATTATTCAAACTGCTAAAGATGGTTTAAAACATCATTTAAACTAAGTTAACGAAATCTAAATCTAACTAATTAAACTATGCAACTAAGTGGATGTCACAGATAATAAAGTTCTGTGGTATTTGGGTATGTGAACAATCCTCCTTGTTTAGGCCAAAATTTCATTCTAATGTCTCTGAAAAGGCTTCTAAGGAGACTCTGGGCCTAATTTAATTATATGTTCTTCGAGGTCGGATAACTACTAACTAACACTCAGGTCTTTGCTTCAGCCTCAACCCCAAGCATTAGAGATGCTTTAAAAACTAAGAATCTCGCCACGCCTCCTAATTACGTATAATTTTTTTACATTACCAAGCTAATTAGGTTGATTCATCTGCTTAGCTCCTTTTTACTCCCTCTCGCATCTCGCAAAGAACTACTTACCATAGCTGAGATTAGTTAAATGGTGGTGGGTAGAACCGCCAAGCATGAATCATCACGTATTAACCATGTGAGGAAACACAGAAAAGGAAAATTAATGAATAAATATAAGATTCATGTCCAAACTGTTCAAACTAGACTACAAAGTTAGAATATAACAGAGGTTTGATACATCATAAACTTAGAAACAAAACATGAGAAAGGGAAATAAGAAACTTTAATGGATCAAATGTAGATTCTGATTCTTCTCCCACAAGCCATGATCTTCTCCAAATCTTCAAAAATAGCTCAATAACTGTCTTTGTCCCAAAGTGTGACAAAGTCCCCTTCTCCGAGCCCTAGCTACTCTCTTTGTCCTTGGGGTTTTAGCTTAAATCCTCAATTATGGGCTCAAAATGGGCTGAAATCGACCTAAACCAACCCTCGAATTTTACACGCGACGCCAGATGCCTGCTTATGCACTCTCTGCAACGTCGCGACGTTGCTGCAGCTCCCCTGTTTTTACACCAACTTCGTAAGGCCATAACTTTGTCATCCGAACTTTAATTTGGGTGTTCTTGGTACCGTTGGAAAGATATTGAAGTGAAGAATCTAGATATGGCCATTAAAAATCCTTAGAAATTATTAAAGACTTAATGTACAAAATTCTCCAACTGCTCACTTTTGAGCTTTGTTCTCTTCTTCTTCCTTCAATGAGTCATAACCCTGACTCATTTGAAGTCCAAATGGAAAGTGAATAAGGCCCTTTGGAAATCATGATAAGCATCCAATCATCATTACTAATATTTTTATCAATCGGGGATCACAGTATCTTGTAAAATATTAAAACACTCAAGATAATTCTTTTTTGACAAATATCCAAATAATTTCTAAGTATATCCTTTTTCCCACTTAGTTAAATTAAATTTTTGACAACACAATTTAACTTGAGACACTTAAACATGTCATAAACTACTAGTGGTACACTGGGAAAGTTACATGACGAGTCATTGGTCTCCAACTCCCTCGCCTTTCAACTGGGCCTCGGTCGGGACAGGGGAGGAGGCGGAAGTAAAAGCATCACCAACGTCACTCCCGACATGTCCCCGACTTCACCAAATATGGGAAAGAAGGGTTTGAATTTTCTCCCTAGCTCTACGCCCCTTGAACCTCAAAATTAAGCAGTAGGACTCGACAACAATAAACTCTTCGGGTGGCAACAATTTCTGAGGTTTTCAGGAGTTAGAAGGTGTTCAAGTCCAACGCCGAGCTTCTGAAGGCTTAAAAGATTTACCTGAGTTGAACTCGGGAAGAACTTAGGGGTCATCCATAAGTTTCCCTACCAAGGTACTTACACACGTAATCCATGAATAAAACAAGTTACAGAGAGTTCGTCCCATTTAACCAAAGAGGTAAGGTAGGAACATTAGATCAAGATCTCAGGCTTGACCTCGCAGATCGAGAGATCTATGTTCACCAAAATTTCTGAGCCTAAGATTCCATGTGTATCCCCACGCCCTAAACAACAAACACGTTGCCCGGAAGGGCTTATTCTTGCTGTTATGGGTCATAATATCACCATTTGCAATGATTTTGCGTCGATAACGAGGTAATACCTCCCGAGGTTGTACCGATTGAAAGTATACCTGCAGATGACCTCTTCCAAACCCAAATGCACACTATGCTCCCTATTTAGTACACAAACACCCAAAGATTACAAAATAATGTCTGCTTGAACGTGACAAGGAGGAGGCATGTAAATGTAGAACTGGTTAATAGGGGGTAGAAGGGGGGAACCCGTCTCACAGTGGACTTGGCTTAGTGATTTAAATCATCACTTTGATCTGAAAATAAGCTACAAATTAGAAATACATTGTAAGAAGACCTTATGAGCAGATAAAGTGAAAATTTCAGATATGATCTCTTGAGTTCTGGTCGGTCAAGCCAAGATTTCTACCCAAGCAGCAATGGTTAGAGAACTTCCCTAATTAGCTGAAGGTGCTCTTCTGCCCATACTTGCCTCCCATCTCTCCCACTGCTCATCCTCCAGTGTCTTTCTTGATCGCCCACAAGCAAATGAAAACACTGCAAAGCCTCTGAGTTTATATAAAAACAACTGGCTTAACTCACTCTCCCAACAAAGTCTCAAGCTAACTGTGAAAAGTTTGAGTTTAGAGATGGTTTCTGTGATAAACAGTGCACCAGCTGAAGAAAAGGAACCCACCATGCACTAGAGTGAGGTTTAAACAACCTCAACAGTGTAGCTTGTGATAGATTTAGAGAACTTTCCAAAGAGAACTTAGGGTATTTGAACCAGTAACATGAGGTGGTGGGAGGATTCAAATTCACTGATGAATATACTGAGTCAGATCAAAAGGGTGCCAGCCTCAAATCCTGTCTCCAATTATTTGTACAAAATAATAGAATGTGATAGTATTTGTGGGGATAAGTTTTGGCTGCAGTGAAGATCAAAGATGTTGTCACATCTCACCAGTAATGCCTTGAAAACACTAAGGTGTGGGGCACTGTAGTCAATAAATAAGCAACATGTATAAATAATGTGTATGATCAATCCCTGATCACGTGGTAGCCACGTGAATGACCCGAACTCAACATAGACTTCTGAAAGAAATAGTATACAACATCTGGGGTGGGGTGGGGAGGATTGTGGAATGGGATATGTCACAGTCACGTTAATGTATCATGAGAGTGATCCAATCTCATCACATGGTAGCCACATGAATGACCCAAACTCAACAGAGACTTTCCTGGTAAGAAGGTCAGGTATGCTATCAATTAAACTTTGGGGAGGGTGATTCAGGCTAATTTAGGGTGAGCTTAATCAATAAAATTTAGATCCAGAGCTCTTCCATCAATAGTCAAGCTTAATACAAAGATAAATGTCTGTATCTAACAATGTGGCAGGTTTTCAGACAAATGATTTGAGTGAAATCAAATCGGGTGAATTAAATTTGATTTTTGGGTTTCGTTAAAAAACAGAAGTGGTTTGAAAACTAAATGACCGTAAAACCTAAAGTTATGGATAGCCGAAACTGAAATCAGAAATGGTTTAAAACCGAAATTGCAAACTGAAATGGTAAAACTGAAATTGTAAATACCGGAAATGGTAAAACTGAAATTCTAATAACGGAAATGGTAAACTAAATTTAAAGTGAAGAAATTCACTTTGAAGAATTAGGTACTAACTCGGGTGCCTAAACACATGTCCTCGTGCTTTATCCTCCTATTCGAGTTTCAAACACAAGATGCTATGGCCTCAGCTTTTGTTTTAAAACCCTAACATTCCATTACTGTTTTAAGGTAAGTAGCACTATCTAGAAAGAATCACAGCGTACTTCACCCGAGCACCGAATCAAAGCATGGAGAGAGACGCTGCACAATAAAAGTCAATGTTATTTAACCCACTTGAAGAACCCAACATAAAATGCTACCCTCGTGAGGTGCAAGTAAGGACCATCTGAAGAGCCACGTGATCACTACTAAGACTGAGATCAAAGCATGGAGAGATTGGCCAAGACAATAATATCCCATGTTATGCAACCTGGAAGTTTTGAAGATAAGGGGCTATAATTACACTACCCGCAGCTTTTTTTAGCACATGAGGACAACATGTTTAAGCCACCACAAGCCAGCTCTTCCCCGTAAGAGACAGCCAAGACTTTAAAGGTTATTCGAGGGGCTAGTGTTTTGAAAGCAGTGGTGTAGGTGAAGAGAGAAGAGAAAATAAAAGCAAACTTAAAAATAAAAACAATTTATTTACAAAAAACTTACAACTATTATTCTCCCTAAACCTATAGCTGAAATTGTTGCTTAGGTTTACAAAACAAGAGGGCTTTATTACAGGTCTTCCCACACAAACTAAAGTCAACCAATAATATAAGATATACATGTACCCACTTAGTTCTGAAGGCCAATGAATATATGTCAATAATCAGGTAATCCACTTGATATTTACCTTGAATCATTAAATGCACAGATCCCGCTAAGCATCGTTCCATTGCTCATCGTTCTCGGCCGCTTTCTTCCATTTTCTTCCCGCTTCAACCCAAGATCAAATTTTTCTTCACTTTGCCTTGGTTTCCTTCATTGATTCCAGGGCTGGTTGGATGGCCGAGACTTGAATTCCAACTCATGATTCATCCTTTCAGATTGAGATTGAATTCTAAAAGGCACAAACACCTACAAAACAACCAAAAACACTCTAAATGGCATAAGTGTTACTAAGATGACTCGTAATGACTAATTGGAAGTAAATGACAGATTAATGTAAGCACTCAAAACCCATCTAATATAGGTTCAAAATTGCACTTCTTTTGAGCACTAATCGAGGGAGTGGGGAGGGATTGCGGAATGATATGATGTCACGTGGTAGTCATGTGAGGACTAACTCGCATCATGTAGAGCTACGTGAATGACTCCGAACTCAAAAGAGACGGCAGCAAGAAGGTCGTATGCTATCATCTCAACAACTCTTGGCATCTAGGTACATAGGATCGGGCACTCCAGAAACAGTCACCAAGTACCAAAGATGCAGCATGACACATGTGTCATAGCTACCATAAATCATACATCGTAATTATGGTCTAACATTTAGTGCGAATTAACAATGTATAACGCAAGGGCATTGAGGATCGCCTATAATGGCCCACCTTATGTAACCATCCACCATGTAACCCCGCGAATCGGTGATGTAATGTACAAGGACACTTTGCTGGGAATTTTTTTTTTTTTTGGTATCATCACTTATTTAAGAAGAATTAATAAAACTATTGCGAAGGAAACTTGATTCCCTTTTCCCAAAGATTCATGGATGATTTCTATGGTTTGAGCCATTGATAGCTCATTAAAAACTAGGAGTCATTCTACTCAAAAGATGTGAAGAGACCAACTCTGGTCCTCAATAGTGAAAGTGACATTTTATGGTATAAGAGGGTATTGTCCTAGGCCACTAGATTTTTAAAGAAGGGATTGAAGTTGATAAGGCCAAAATTAAGACACCTCGAGAAGCCCCCTCCCCTTCAATGAAGGAATTAGAGCTCTTTCGAAGGCAATTTCTTATAGAAGTTTCATAAAGATTCTTCGAAAATCTCAAAGCTAACATTGAGTCTTCTAATGTAAGGGTTCCCCTTCAATTTTGATGGATCTTGCAAGAAGGCTTTTGTCGCACTTAAGGAGAAATTCATCTTAGCCCCCATTGTTAAACTCCTGGATTTCAGGGAGCTACCCTTCAAATTGATGTGCACGATGCCAATGATTATGCGGTGGGAGCATTGTTCAAATCAAAGGAGAAACAAACTTTTCATGCCATCTACTATGAGTAAAACTTTAATGAAGCTCAATTAAACTATGCAACAACAGAAAGAGCTACTTTCATAGTATTTGCCTCTTTGATAAGTTTCCTAATTTTATTAATCGCAAATAAAGTTGGTTGTCTATACTTGACACCGCCATGAAGTACCTTATGGCGAAGAAAAGATGCTAAGCCACTACTTATTTGTTGGGCCCTTCTCTTTAAGAGTTTGATGTTGATATCAAGACAAGAAGGAACCGGTGAATCTCTAGTAGCGCATCACCTTCTAGCGCTGAAATTACAGAAAGAAGTAAAACATGAAGTCAAAATTAATGACACTTTTTCTAGATGAAATTTTAGCTATATCTCACTCCAATGAAGCCCCTTGTTTGTTAATATAGCTCTAACTATCTTGTATTAAAGTATTCCATTGATCTATCATCCTACCAAAGAAAATAAATTTTTCTTCGAGGTGAAGCACACATTCGAGGATTCAATATTGAACAAACATTGTAGCTGACTAAATATAAGAAGGTGTGTGGACAATGAGGAGATGTTTTGAAGCTGTTATTTAGTTAAAATGTGGAGGCCACTTTGGAGGCACAAGAATAGCGGGCATAAGTACCTGTGCCGATTCTATTGGCCTACTCTATTCAAAGATTCTCATGCATGTATTAGCTTGTGACTGATGTCAATGACTTGGTAAATATCACGGTGAGGACCGAAATTCCATCAAACACAATTAAAGGAAGTTGTTTCGATAAGCCAGAATCGACTCATGAGACCATTTCATCATCTACAACAACACAAACGTATCTTATTGGCGAATATATGTCATGTTGCAAAGTATTTGCTACTACTCCAACCAATGATAAGGGTGGTACTTAACTTTATCTAAAAATATTTTGTACACTTGGGACTCTAAGAGATATTATAAGTTAGCAGATAGTACCTATTTTTGTAATAAAGAGCTATTGATGCCCTTTTGTCTAAGTATTGAGTCATGACAAGACAACACTAGCATTTACCACCCGCACCAATGGATAAGCTTCGAGATTTCGAATTTGCCATGAAAAGATTATGAGAAGACTATGACTCTTTCTCTGAAATACTGAGCAAGAAAATTGGATGCATGCCTTTGACACTGGATGGTCGATATAAGACAATTACCAGGGACCTTCCCATTGGTTGGTCTTATGACAAGGCTTGCCACCCATCGTATAGTTGGAGTATGTAATTCATATCGTGGCCACAAGTGAAACCAATATGGATTTGTGTCGCAGGGGAGAAAAAGGCATTAATAATTGAATGAGTTGGAAAAGTTCTGAAATGATATATATGAGAATGCAAAAATCTACAAAGAAAAGGCTAAGGCATGACATGACAAGCACATCCTCCAGAGAGAATTTGAACCTGGACAACAAGCTCTCCTCTTCAATTCAAGGCTTTGGTTATTCCTTGGAAAGCTCAAGTCAAGATGGTTTGGACCATTCACTATCACACAAGTATTTCCATATGGGGGAGTTGAAGTAAGCCATTCAAAAAAGGGACATTCAAGGTAAATGGACAAAGGTTGAAGTGTTCACCTCTTTCAGTGATGGACCAAAATACCTATACAAATTTATAGTCAAGTATACCCAAGACATTATCTAACCTCAATAATGCTACGCGAAACCAGTTTTGTTGTGCTCCATTCGCTTTACTCGATTAAAAGCTGCTTTCCTAAGAGTTAAAATCATTTTCTTTTGGTTTTGATCCGTGATGCCGCAAGGTATAGGCTCTAACAAGCAGTAAATCGGATTTCAAAGTTCGACATCGACTCCATGATCCCTGGCACTCTCAATCAACTACCCCGACTACTCGAATCCCTATATTATTTGACTTTGATAGGCAATTGAAATATTCTGTAGCAACCTTAAAATAATAAAAACTAAGAAAAGTGACTTAACAAAACAACAAAACCTAAAATCTAAAATAACAAATTCGCACTCCATCAATATCTTTAAAGGGAAATATTGAAAAAATACCGCTTATCAGAAACATCAATTCCCGCAGTATTTACTCCGTAATCTTTGCTTCCACATGAACCCCGATTAAAACCCGTCTGGGCGAATGTGGTAGTTGCACTGATTTCTCTCACGACACTCTTCATCATCTAATATTCCCTTATCTTCTGGGAAGATGAGGATTAAATAACTACTTTTAATCTGGCTGCCTTGTTCGATATTTTTATTTTTCTCTAATACCATACTCAGACATGGACTCCAAACCTAGCTCCTAAGACATGTGCATAGCAATGGTTTACACTCATCGAAGCTCTTCCTCAAAATTGGGAATGGGCCATCTTTTTCCTTGATTAGATCCTTGCTAACACGGATTGAATTTATCAAGCTCGAATCGAGGTGAACTCTCTCATTTAAATTGATAAGTCATTCAACCCAATCTCGATTTCAAGGAAATATTTATTTATCGATTTACATTCATAGAAAGCATTAGATCTCCATTATCAGGTCTTTCATACCTTGAGAAATTGTTCACTACTCTTAGGAATGCCTCTCCAGGTCACCTTCGTATGGCCTCCCGAAATCGTGAGCATGAAACAATCCTAATGCGTGCATAGGACACTCATATCGATCGCATACGTAATATCTGCAACCAGCAAGTAGATTTATGTCAAGTTCGAGCTTCGATAAATTTCACAGAAAGATAAATTTAACAACAGAGTCTATTCAATGGGTCAATAAATTACTTTATTAATCTTACAACGGCTTTCTCGATCAAGAGAAACCACTGTAGATGTGACACCGGAAATCCGATTCCAAAATTTGTCCGAAATCGCACGATCCAGCAAGAATTTGAAAGAAATAGAATTTCGCATTCAGCTTCTTTTTACTTTAACAAACAACGTCTGGGGTCCAAAATTTGAAAGAAATAACGATCTAATCTAAATAAATAAATGAAACAAAGAAAATTAAAATACATGAGCCTTAGGCTGCCCAAATCTCTCACTCGAGCCGCCAAGAGCCGCTTCCTTCCTCAGAGCAGCCGGCGATTTATGTGGTTCAAGTCAGCCCTAATCATGCGCCCCTGTGTGGATTTCCCATTAATCGCCCATTTGGCTGTTAATGTCGCGACTCGATTCTTTGTCGCTTACATCGCTGTTCAAACTCTTGTCACTGCTTTATTGGCACTTTGCCTTTGCAAGATCCTCGGGTTCTTCCATGTCACGACCTTGATTCTTTGTCGCGCCAGCTTGTCTCAAATAAGCACGTTGCGACTCCCGATTCTGCTCGCTAATTCCTCACGAGTTCAAATAAGCATCGTCACACCTCATTCTTCACATCAGCTGTCTCATCACCACCCATCTCTTCCCAAAGAAGGTTCATCTTCCGTCGCGAATTTAAAATGATGTCGCGAATTCCACCCTGCAAGTCACTCTGAGCACCCACTCTGTGAAACACCCTCGGTTCGTTGATGTCGCGACTCTTCGACATCGCTACATCAATGTTCGCCTCTTGAAAATCTTATGTCGCGACTTCATTATGTGTCACGACCTCCATGTTCATCACAAGTTAATTCGCTGCGACCTAGAAATGGTGTCGCGACATCATGTCTTGTTCTTTTCATTAATTTATGGGTTGCCTCGACTTGAGTTTCTGCTGCGACTCGCTTGTTATGCCTTCAATTGCCCTTGAGGTTAGACCGGAGTTTTGTGGTTACACCTTGATGTGATTCCATTATCACATACGCCGAGACATCAGTCCTTCTTCCCCGTTCCACTCCTGTCAAGAACATCATTCAAATCAATGCTTCATTCCCGTTTCACCGCTTCCCTCATCTTTCCACTGAATATCCTCTTCTTAAATTTCCCCGCCGCATAGCAAATGGTGGAGTTATTCCACATTTCGCATATAAATCACTCTTTTAGATAGAAATCAATCAGAAAAATGGACTGGAAAATGGATGACTTTAAGCTCATCACGGGAGTCAGATTGAGGCTTCATTGTGCTAAAGGCATCAATAATTCAGAGCTAAATTATGAAGGAAGTAAATGAGTGAATTCCTTGTTGCTATTGTTTATGTTGGTTGTCCAGAAGGAAAACCATTGATGCTGCCAGTTAAGCCAAATAACGTTAAACAAAGTAATTACTGGAAGGGAACCCAAGCTTTTTTGATATTTTCACAAACTTTTTCATCTATTAGTTAGTTTCAAGTTTTTTTTTTTTACCTTGTGATTGTGTTGATCGGATTTTGCTTATTTGATCCTAGATTATTGGTTTTTGGTCTTAAATTTCAGATTTTTGGAAGTCCTAAGGTTGGAGTATTAGGCTGGAAAAATCTAAGAAGACTTAAGAGGCAGTATGGGAGTTACATTTTTTCAAGAAAAGATACTACTATAAAAAGGTGAGAAGGTCATACTGATCCCTTGTGCCCATTTCTACGTCAGGGCATGAAATCAGCTTTGAGGGATACAGAAACCGAAGCCTACTACGTCGCTGGCGTGGGCCGTCTCGTAGTGCACAAAACCAATGGAGGATGCAAGTGAACAGAGTTCCCACGTCAAACACGGAGGTCCCACACCGTGATCCTCCACGCCGCGTGGGACCTCGGCGCTCAAAAGGTTAATTTTTTCAACTCAAACACCCTTAAAGCTATTTGCATTTCCCATCTTCTACTACTCTCCTTCCTACACCTGCAAATTTCTTCCCTAAAAACACCACTGATCCTGCTCAGTTCTTCTTCTCTTATTCTCCACTTCATCTTCCATTCCCTCTCCATTAAAGAACATCCAAGGCATTTTCTCTCACAATTTCAAACCCCCCTATTTGACAAACCCTCACTTCCCTACCCAAACCAATTACACAAGAGTTAAAGGCCTGTTTTTATTTTTTATTTTATTTATTGTTTCTCTTGATTCAAAGTGTGCTTGAGTTCTCAGGGTGACCTTAGGGCCCCGCTTATATTTGAGATTTTCTAAACCTGGTAGCTCTTCTACAAAGACTTTCAAGCCCCCACACTAAGTGTTTGATATACTACCACAAATGGGTCTTCAAGTCTAGAATTGCCTTCAATTGATCCAAATTTCAACCATCCGGTTAAAAGAACATCAAAGCACTACAAGCTCCTTATTCAAGGTAAGAGAGCTTCACTTGACAAGCTTTCTCATATGGAACCAAAGAAGAGAGCAAGAAAGTCGAGGGTGCTTCATCGCCCTTAGTCCCGCATGATCCTCCAAGTTCGTCGCTAAGAAGCTAAGGAGAAGTATACAAAACCTGTCTCTTAACTTCAATAGAAAGAGTGGCTTTTTCAAACCCAATGGTATATTAAGAAGAAAATGTTAATGAAGGGATGACTAAGTTTTTGTAAGCACCTTGAAACCTATAACGCCCAGTTGTTTAGAAGTTTTACGAAATCTATGTGGGAGAGTGTGGATGGAACGATCTTTGTCCCGGCAAATGAGTCAGGTTTGGAAAGAAAGAGATCAAATGAGGCTATGAATGTAGAGAGTGAGAGCTATGAAGAATTTTGTGCACTAGCACAACGCCCTAACTATGATACCATTCTTGAGCGCCTACGAGGCAAGGTGTCATTGAATAAATCTGACGAGTCAGATCCTATTTCAAACCAAAGGATTATCCTACATGAGGAAAACAATGGGAACTATTTCAGAGGTAGCCAAATCATACCGAGTGAAAACATTTTTGAGGTAAACAAAGAAAGGGCTATAAATCTCTATGCTATTATGGAAGACGTTAAATTTGATGTGGGTGAAGCTATAGAGATGTTCATTTTGATGAATAGCACTGGAAAACATAACCTTGGACACCCATCATTGATTTGAGCTTTGTAAGAAAGTAGGAGTCCTATTCACAACATTGGAGGAAGAAGTAGTTCCACCGGGGGAAATCACAATTAAGTCCGACCAACCATATAGAGAACATCCAGTTCAGGGAGACCATCCAATAGGAGAAGGGGTAGTTTAACCTAAATAATAGGAACTGAGATGAAGAGACCGAGGAAGAGGAAGCAAAGACGAAACATAGTGGCTTAAATATTAGCATTAAATTGATGGGCATATGAATGCCCCTTTTGAACAACAAACAACTTGGTAGAGAGGGATGTTTGAACAACTTTTGGCTAACCACTCTACACTCATGGCTGGCCAAACCTTGTTGAGCCAGCTCCTGGATGTTCTATAACACAATGTGAGGGAGTTCAACACCTCTATGAGAGCATTGCTATCTCATTCATCCATGGCACAAGCAGGTTCCCCAGCTCCACCACAGCCTTCCTCCATGCCACCATGGGAATCAGCTGCACCGCCTTATTTAGAACTCGACGAAGGGAGATGATTAAACTTGATCATCCCTTCTGGAGCCCCTTTCTCTCTATGCATTCCATTCATAATCCTAACAGGGCAATGTGTTGTTTAAGGAAGGGGGGAATTATGAGGTACCCCATTATGGGAGAGTTCGCTAGTTGTATTTGTAGTGTCTAAATGTTTAGGTGTTTTAGTTGTTATCTTAAGGAGTTATTTATGCTGCTATTTTGTCTGCATGTTTTGTGTGGTCTAGTGTCAGTTGAGTTTTTCTTTCTTAGAATCTTGTGTGTCAGGTTGCATGTTGCTAAGTTAAATTTTGTTGCTAGTATGCTACCTTATTCCTATTGTGTGGTTGGTTATGTAAAAACTGTTGGGAGAAAGCCATGACATGTTGCTTTATTCAATTAGTCATTATAAAAACTTGGGACACCTCTAAATCTTTGTATCCAAGTATGACTTTGTCTTGTGGGTCAGGAGGCTTCGAATGAAGAGCCCTTAAATCAAGGTATCAAGTCTTTGGAACTTTTGAACACACACACTTCAAGTATCTTTTGTACACAATAGGATTCGGGCCTTCCCCTAAATTCAGCTTAGAAAGCCTTAATGTTTGGGACACCAAAATAAAGAGGGCCAAATGAGCCCTTACAAAAAAAAAAAAAAACAAAAACAAAGAATGGGCGAGTTGAACCAACCGGTATCCCTGTAGTCCGAGGGGCCTTTCAAGCTTAATGCCCAAGCCAACTGACATGAGTCCTCACCATTGACCGTTACATGGGAGAAGGTGGTCTAATCTTGCAAGTAGCCTCTCGGGTTCCTGGGGCTTGAGTGTTCGGTGAGGTGTTTGAGGAATTGAATGCATAGTACCCTTAACAAACCGACTGAGTCACCAATGGATTCTCGCGACGTGGGACACTATTTCAAGATCTCCTTGGCATTGTATCCTACTCCTTAGTTTGTGCTAGAAATAGTTAGCGCCTTCGGCCTATTTTGGTTCATCTCTTTCATGTTCAGATTGGGTGTTTAGTTGAAGAGTACTTGAAACTTTATGTACATTTACATCTATACATGCCATTTTCACCGAATTTCCTAGGAAGGATTCATTCAAAGCTTAAAGAATTACTCTCGATCACCATGCCCTGAGATGCCAGTGTTCTTAATAGATTAAATGTGTTTGGGATCCCAAGTTTTTGTTGTCATGATATTCCTCTTGACTTTGTTTCTAGCTGGGCCAATTGCCATTTTATTTGTGTGTTAGTTATGTGTTCAAGCAGCTATCTTCTTAGCGTGTTTAGTCTTCTCTTAGTGTTTAGTGTACTATCTATGTGTTAGTCTTCCTTGCTCGAGGACAAGCAAGGAGTTAAGTTCGTGGAGGTTTTGAGTACCCAATAACTAACTTATCCTATAAAGATTAGGTAATTTTTAGGTGGAGTTATGAGAATTATGTTATAGCCTCATGGGTATTTTTTTGGCATGTTTATTTCTAGGTAGCTATTAGGTAAATTGTAGAAGATATAGAAGATTCATGTAAAATTGAGCTAAGTGGAGCAGAATGCAAAGAAAATGTAGAGCGTAACTCAAGTGCAAAGGTAAAAGAGCACACACCTAGTTTCGATGTTCTCACACCACCCATGGATCCTTTCGCTTGAGTCTCCACGTTTGTAGCACCAACCGTTTCTCGAGATTCAAGAAGGCCCATTTTGCCTCGGTGTCGTGGCATGATCCAAATCCAACATTGGTGACGCAGTGTCGGGCGCCCATCAAATCGAAACCTAACTTAGCTCAAATCAATGTGGTTACCTAAAGGAAGAAATTCATTTTTTTGGAACTTTGGAGGGGTGGCTATGAGGAAAGCTTAGATAGCAAGGGCGAAGCTCACATTCCTCTTCATCAAATCCAAGTTTCTTCTTTCTATGTTTTATTTTTCCTTAGATGATAAACCCTCTAACATGTTTTATACTCTTAAATCTACTGTTTTGATGTAGTTTGAAAAGAAATCATGGAAGTAAGGTTTTGTTTGTAATCTTTGTTGTTTGGATTAATATATTGAATGTTTGATTTAGTTCTTCATGTTTGCTATTGCTTGATCACTATTAGCATGTTTTTGTGAATCTGAATTTGAGGTCGGGTGAAACAATTATCAATAGAGCATAAATAAACATCATGTTTCATCATAGAATAGAGATATTTGTGGGTTACATGTAGTTTGTTGGATATCTAAGGCTTAAGGAATCTTTTGTCATGAGGGTTTGAGGTAGAGATTGAGTGTTATTTCTTGAGAAGGAATAACATGTGTAGTGAGAAATTTGCCATCAATATTTAGTCCAAGCATCATAGAAATTATATAGGACCTCTCCATAGGATTTTTTTAGATAAAGTCAAGACCCTAGACCTTCAAATTAGAATTCTCACTTTCATAATCAATCGATGTTTTATAGAGCTCATATTTAGATTAGTTTTTGCTTTATTTTGAATCCACTATTTTGAAATATCTAGATAAAGTTAGGTTACTTCTAATTTTGGTAGTAATTGAAGTAAGACCTTAACTCATGGGATGATACTTTTCATACTTCCATTTGATTACTTGGGGCAACGTGTGCACTTGTGCACTTAGGCACAATTTTTATAAATATGTTTTTCATGCCATTCATGTTTCAAAGTGGGCTTTGACCATTAGTAAGCCATCGTAACATCCTCGTAATTAATAAGACATATCCAAGTGGATGTTGGCAATGTAACCAATAGGGTGAATTGTTTTCTTAAAAACCTTGCAAAACAATAAGAAATCTAAATTTAATTCAAGAATAATAAATAAAGAGATTAGAATAGAAACTCGAAAAACTTTGATTTACAGTGGTTCCTACATTAATTCTTGCCCACGCTTCATTTCTCCTCAACTTTCAATATTCAAGAAGGGTTCCACTAAACTTGAGCTCTAAAACCGAGGTTGTTCTTATATTAATTTGGATTTTGGCCCAATGGGCTCAAATAATGCTTTCAAGTTATCCACATTTGCTTTCACTCTAAGCACAATAAATCAATTTCAGCTTTAAATCACTTTATACAAAGAAAAGTTTAATATGAGACCAATGATGCACTCTTAGTATGCAAGGAGGATTGAATGCACCAAGAAATTTGAGAATGAGAGTTAATGAGCAAGAGAGTTAGTGGTCAGGATCTAATGCAATAAGTCTCTATAACATTAAAATGACGCCCAACACTTATTTATTGAGAAGGAACTCGATAACATTAAATCCCCACTTAACCATGTGTTTATCACATGTTCTCATTTTTATCGATATAATGCCATTAAACCTAAACACAACAATGGTTTCCTTACTGGGTGTATAATATGAGTCTCAACACCAAAAAAAATCGGGTGTGATAGCTCTTGGTATCGAGCTAAGGAGATAGATCCTAAAGAGGGACATTAGGTCGATAGCCCAATAAGTCTACAAAGGTCTTTGCTTGCATTATTATCTTTCATGTAGACTTAAAGGCATGAAGAGAATCAGAGTAAGTACATATTCACACAAACTTAGGCTACATCTACTTTGGAAATGCATGGTGTTCTCAGATTGTAGGAGTATGCCTAACTATGATGGCTAGTATGCGATTCTATTGTGATATTACCTGTAGGGATGTTTGTTCATAAGAAATAACAACTTTGAGTTGTAGACATTCAATACTTTCTTGGTGCTATGAGAGAGTATATTGTAAGAAATATGATTGTAGGGGTTTATTTGAATCTTATGATGATATGATATCTTAACCGTTTGTTTCAAAATGTCTCAATCTATGAATAGATTTGATCTTACAACGGTTGACAACCTAACCCATTTCTACTATTCATGAGTGAGTGAGACTAAAATGCCCAAAGCAAGAAGCTGCATTGATGACAAAGGGAACAAATAGTGAGACCTCCTCACCATCTCGTAATAATCGGGTTTGGAGAAGAAATTTACTATCTCCAAGGGCCGGTTCAGAATCGAATGAAATTAATTCAAGATTTTGGGGTTTTCACTTTTTTCCTAATCTTCCGAGGTGGTCCTAATTTTCTTGAAGCTGAGAATTGGTTGAAGGAAATAAAGAAGATATTGGATGTAATGGGAGTGCATGAAGAAGGGAGAGTTTCCTTAGCAGCTTTCATGTTGAGAGATGAAGCAAATAGTTGGTGGGATATGATCAAGAGCACTCATGATATGACTTAGATGACATGGATACAATTTGAGGATTTACTTTATCTAACTATTTCCGTAGGTCGTTAAGGCGTAAAAGAGCGCACTTGTGCATTTTGTTCAAAAAAATATGTTAGTAATGTAATATGCAACTAAGTTTATACACAACTCTCTAGGTATGTTTCACATTGTTGGCGGATGAGAAAATGTGAGCCGAATGTTCCAAGAGGGTCGAGACTATATTAGGCACAAGTGGCTTTCATGCTCCATATATAGTGAGATTATGGAAAGGGCTCTTATTGTGGAAAGGGAGATGGAAGAAGCACAAAGATTGAGGAATAAGAATTTCACTCTTGGTGGTCTAGGAAAGACAAGAATGACCGGTTAAGCACTGCATAAGTGGTCTCCCCTCAAATAAATCATTCATGAAGCAAGAGTAGAATAGTGGAATTATAGATTTGCCAAGGGACCAAGAAAGTGTTATGAATGTGGTGAAGTAGAGCACTTTAGTAGGGAGTGCTCAAGAACTTACTTGACGTACATATCAACCATATTAAATGCAAGATCGCCCAAAGAACTCCTTAAATTGGAAAGTAGCATCCACAAATGGAAGGAGATTTAAGTAAGGCAGCTCTATATAAAAGCAAAAGAAATCAGCCACAAGGAAGAGTTTATGCATTAGCGTATCATCGAGTTAATTGTTTTAGTTGAAGGTATGGGATCTATAGTTTTAGCATTTTAAGTACATGTTTTGTTTGATTGTGGAGCTCCCATTGTCTCGCTTCTATTATATAGATTAAACCTCTCAATTTAACAACACTCTATGTGGAGTTCTGAGTCTTCGCAAAGCTAAGAATTGAAAGTAAAGCAGCCAAACGACATTAGAATTGGTTGAGTCAGTAAATAGGTTGGCCCAAGACACTACAAATGCACAGTCAAGTGCTAAGTAGAAAAGGTGGATAAGTCCAGATATCATTCCTTGGGCGTAGATTGATTTGATTCTCAAAATCAATTACCCCAACTACTCAACATCCATACTATTTGAACCTCGAGAGTGAAGTTTGTCAACCAAAATAAAGAAGAATAGCTTCTAAAGATAACATATACAACTTTAGACATTAAAATAAGCTTAATACATATATATAAACTAGAATTAATTTGGAATGAATCAGTTCTCTATAAAAATGAACACTAATAAGAAGTACTGTGAAACAGTCAATTTCTGCATTATAACCCATTTAAACTTAACCCTAAATTTGGATATGGATTTGTTAAAGATGCCTGATATTGCAAGTTGGATTTCTATTTTTATTCACCAATTAAATAGCCCTATTTATCTCAAGACAGTTTAATCACTACTTGTGGTCTCATTTTTATAATATTCTCAGGCATTTTTCTTTTTCAATACTTCATACCCATTTCATGAGACTGCAGATTTCTTACTTCCCAACTCAGGGTTGTGCAAGATTTCTACAACCTGATTGATGACTAAATTCTTTAAAATCTAATGAATATCTCCTTTCCTTGATTTAGATCATAGCTAACATTGTGGTCAAGAGTTTTCAATCAGATAAGGTGAAATCTCTCGATGATTTAAATTGATAAATAATCCTTCCAACATCAATTATGATGAATCGGTATTTATCTAAGTGGAACCTCGTGAGCTCAATAGTTCTTCAATAATGGTCCAACATACTCACAATTGGAATGTTCCTAACTCTCTAAATCGCCATCTCTATGCTCACCTCTAAAGGGCCTCCCGAAACCAGAGCAGATACAATCTCGAACTAGTATTCTAACTACTATCGGGAAAATTATATGATAAAGACGCAGATCAATCAAATAACCTAATCTAAATTCCGTGATATACTTCCTTCCAATTTATGCAGAAAGATCAGAATCAACAATAAATTCAAACTATAATGGAATATGCTTTCCAGAAAACTCAAGATTATAATCGATGAATGAGTTAATCGTTAAAATCACACTCACGCACTGCAATAAACTGAGAAGAGACGAATTCCGGAAATAGTCTAGATTTCATTTAAACTCAAGCAAGAATTATAAAGAAATTGTTTTCTTCCAAATTCTTCAATGATTTTAAATGCATCTCCTGGTTCGATCCAAGAAAGAGTTAAAAGTAAAATCTATTCTAAAATTATACAATGTGAGTTTTCTTCTTCCCTGCCTGGTTCCCAAAGAAAAAGTCGAACTTTACTAAAATCAGGTACGCCATTTATAATCTCTTTGAGAAATTGGCTTGATTCTAAGGCCTGTGTGATTTCCTTAAAATCACCGGCCCACCACTGTTTTTTAGGTCATACTCAAAAGCTCTGGTCGCGATGTGTGCCCGGGTCCCCGGTCTTATCTGGGCCATCGTGGATCATAGTGAAACTTGTTGCAACCTTCTTTCTTATTCCCGTAATCACGAAATAGCGACTTGATGTTTTGTGTTGTAACTTGTTTCTTCACAAGTTGATTTATGGTCATGGCATAAATTCTTAGTCAAGCCAATGCTGATATTTTCGTGGTTTGTAACCTCATTTTTCTTATTCCTAGAATTGATGTCGCGACCAATTCAATGTCATGACTCTTTCTATTGCGTATGTCATTCAGCTTGTCTTGAGCCTTTGTCGGTCGACTCGAACTCTGGTTGCTTGCTCTTCTTGTCGCGACTTGAATCTGAGGTCGCACCATTTTCTCGCCAAGGCAATTTTCATCACGACCGTATATGTTGCAACAATCCCTTCTTCATATCTAGTCGCAACCTCATTTCTAAGTCTCAACAGTTCCCTTCACTTTTTCTATTTCTGGTCGTGACCTCACTGCTTTGCTTTGTTTTGGAATATATGTCGCGACCTCGACGACGTCGCGACTGGGTCAGATTGCTTAGGACGATTTTGTCGCGACTTAAGTATGTCGCGACCTCTTACTTCGCTTGTCACCATCGATCCTTAGTCCCAACTCCCTTTCTCATGTTGCGACTTAAAAATTGTTTTGTCTTTCATTGCCTGTCAAGAACGTGGAATTTAGGTCACAACTCTAATCATTTCCTTCATGTCTGAAATTTATGTCGCGACCTTAAAAATATGTCGCGACTTCAATTCTGCCCCTTCTGTTTCAACCTCACTTCTTGGTCACAACATTTTAACTGTACAACCCATTCTTATTATTGCGACATAAATTCCAGGTCGCGACCTTGATTGAAGTCTCCAAATTATATTTTTGTCGCAGAACCCTCGGAATTGTCTGGTGACATCGCAAGTCCATTCAAATTTTTAATTTCGTCGCACCTCAAACGGTGTTTGACATTATCTTCTTGGAAGTCCTCCTGTCTCAAAAGTCTCTTATGTCGCAACAGTTTTTGTTTGCTTTGCTATCACTTTTGGTCGCGACCTTGATTCTATGTTACACTGCCCTTTAAATGTTTTAACTCTCGATTTTGTCGAATTCTCACTGGCTTAAATTTCGCAAATATAAATTTGGTAAATAGCACATATTTCCTCGTATAAAAAATAGGCAAATTATATTGTAAGAAAATTAGAAAATGATCTAAAATTTAATGAGTTTTGACTCATGTTCATTCATTTATTTATGCATAATTGGTTTCCATGTTAAATTTAGAATTTGTTCCTCATTGTTCATTATGTATTGAGACCCTCATGGATTGTGTAAGGTGGAAACTATGGCTATGCTGCTTGTGTACTTTATAATCGAGGGTGATGAAGTTACAATTGACCTAGTTCACTAGATATATCTCCTTTGATGCTATTATTGTGGAAATTGATTGTCAAGCAAACATCGTGTTGTGCTAGATTGTTATTTGAAGAAGGTCACATTTCAAATCCCTAGTGGTTTGCATTTGAGCTTCTATGGTGATTGAAGGCTTGCCCGTTTAAGCTAATAGGTGGTTCAAGAAAGAATGTGGGCAATGTTTTTTCTTTAATATGCAAGGTGAGGATAAAAAGAAGATAGCTATAGATTATATTCCGAAGGTTTATGAATTTACAAATGTTTTTCCTGAAGAATTGTTATCTCCCCATAGAGAGATGGATTTTTCTATAGAAGTGTATCCAGGTACAAATCCTGCTTCGTAGCTCCATATAGATGGTTTTCTTGAACATAAAGAATTGAAATTCAGCCATACACTTTTCATGTCATGCAAAAATTCACATAAAAATTCAAGACTTCCCCTCGCCTGTGTGCACATGCAATGGCATACGTGACATCAAACCACATTTAATTTAGAAAATGCATTCTTATATGGAATATTTCATGTCATGCATGAGATGACTCCCTTTACACCCATAACCCGAGTCCTCCGACCGACTTCCTCACATTCAAATGCCATGTGGAAAAACCGCCATCGTGTTTCACCCAATGACTTAACCCATTGGACAACCCTCCAATATTCATTTTAATTTATCCAATCCCATGTGTTTATTTGGGTCATGAATTTATGGGGTCTCACCACAGGTTTCGCACTCCTTCCGACAAATACAAATTCTATTTAATGCTATTAATAAGGACTATTGTCTAGTCCTAACGCGCCCATAAACTTGTGGCGACAAAACATGTTTGCACATTTCTATACACAGTTATGCATGCAAGATTATAACGTTATCACTGAAGGACTATTATCTAATCCCCAGCAAAATCGCCATAAAACTTGTTGTGACCAAAATACATCTACAAATTTATGACACTATTACCAAAGGACTATTAACTAATCCCAAGCAACAGTGCCATCAACTTGTTGACGTTGTACTATAATAACCAAAAATTTCTTTACGTAAAACAATTTTAATTTATTGGTTCTGGTCTGATATTCTGCAAGTGCACAGGTCGACAAGTAATAAAATGGACTTAAGTCCAGATATCGATCCCACAGAGATCTCAGGAATTTTTCATCAACTACCCTCGGAATTACTTTCGAAAATTAATACTATTTGGACCATAAATTGATATTGGTGTCCAGCATGAAAGCTGGGAAATTAAATAGTTCAAAGAGAAATGAAATATGCAAATAGACTCAAAACAAAACAAATAAAGGAAAATAAATTCCTACGGTAAAGAAATGAATATCGAATGGGCTATCATAGGAATACATCTGTGAGAAATGTCATAGTGAACGATCAATCGTGAAAGTACACCGAATAAATTCTTGATTATCTCAAGTTTCCAAAATCTCTGTCTAAGGCATTTGTAGTGCACCGGATCTCTCCATTATTCATTACTCGTTATCTCCTTCTTCCCGATTCCTCTCGACCATGTGGAACGATAACTACTTTTAACAAGAACTTCCTTAAACCGGTATTTTTCTTTGCAATACTATACCCATTTATGAACTCGTACACCTTAGCTTCCAAGTTACTTCCACAAGCAAGGGATATACAAATCTAAATTACTCTTCCTCGAAATTAAAATAGATCAACCTTTCCTGATTAGATCTCGCCTAACACTCTGATTGGCCTCTACCATCCCGACCGAGGTGAAATCGCTTGTTTAAATAGATAAGTCGCTCAACTCGCTCGACTCTTCATGAGAAGAGGATTTATCTAAGTGAACTTAAAGCTCAAAGGATCCCCTTAATAGCAGTGCTAGTATACCTTCAAAGAAATGCACATTCCCGGGATTGTCTTCCTCAGGTCACCAGAGGACCTCCTTGAAATCGCAGTAATCTACTTCAATTTAACGGTATAGTAAATCGATATTCAGATCCAAAATCAATAAAACTCATAATTAGAAGTAAATTGTAAACTCAAATGAACAAGATGCCGAAATTACTACGAGCATCAATTTAACTACAACGCTCACTAAATGGAAGTCGGTTCCCCACCATCAATCACACGAGACAACATCCTTCATCAAAGAATAATCGTAATTGAATCGAAATAATCGAATCCTGAAATTTGTCTCAACTGGCGCATTCCGTAGTAATTTGAAAAGAAATTGACCGCATTCACTTCAAAGAAACGATAACATTCGCATCCAAGAAAAGAAAAAAGAAATACGAAACAAAAATCTGCTCTATTATCAATTTTAAAAAGAAAAGAAAGAAAGAAAAGAAAAGAAAAGAAAATAAAATAAAGTGAAGCCTAGGGCTACCTGCATCTCCTTTGATGCGCTCCGACTTGCTTCTTTACTATTCTCGGGTAGTCAAGTGATGAGTAGGGTTTTCCGCTGGGTCTCTAATCCCCATCGTAGCCCCGCCGTGGAAACTACAAGTATCCGTGCCTGTCACCGCCTCATGCCGCGACCTCGCTTTCTGCCGCTGATGCGCATCCATGTCGCGAAGATCTATTCTTATGTCGCGACATCCACCGTTGATGTACCGTGAGTCGGTCGCTCTTGATGTCACGACACCACGCCTATGCTCTCGCAGGTTCGCTTGATCGCCGCGATGTCGCCGACATCATCGTCTTGTCACGGCATCCACCAGCCCCTTGCGCCTTCAATTGGTCGCCTTTATGTCATGACATCGGATGTTGTCGCCGGCTATTATGAGCTCAAGTTTCCCGCGAACCTCTCCGCTTGTTATGATGTCGCGGATATCAATATCTCACGCGACATCGCCTCGTACCGCTTCCTCAACGTGTGTCTCCCTGATGTCGCGACATCAACCTCATAGTTCGCTTCTCATTGATTCCTCTTTTGATGTCAATGATCAAAGACAGTCCCACCGTGACAACCAAATATGCTCTTGATGTCGCGACATCGCTTATCACGACACTACCTTATGCCATCAGAGGGTCGCACGAGTTGCCGATGATGTCGCGACTTCGCCTTTCTCGTCGCGACATCATTCCTTAATTTATGCCCTTCTTCACCGCCTAGACTGCGGATCCCCGTCGCGACCGCGATCAAATTCCTTCACTTTCCCCGATGTCACGACTTCGGGACCGGCATCGGCGGCGCACTAATAACCGCATCAATGACTCAAATCACTCTTTTCATTTTTGCTCGACATTCACTCGCATTTTTATCCACTTATTTCTGCATTTTTCTACTGCTTTTTCTTCTTTCTTGCTTCCTTCCTGCTAATGACAAATTGGTGAGTTTCTTCATATTTATGTATATTAATTATTCAATTTTAACTGAAAGTTAAACAGAAAAATGGACTAAAAAGAGATGACTTTTAAGCTCATCAAACTCCCCCAAACTTAAAATTTTGCTTCAGTCTCTCGCAAAGAAAGCAAAGATTTGTTGTCTCAAACAAAAGGACATTTTTCTGTTTTGTTCTCACAGTTGGTATTCCGGGCTAATTGAAATACGATGTATGCATCATTTTCGTATATCACTTTAGTCCAGCTTCAAGGTTAGTTTCTACTTTTCATAGTATACCAAACTAAACTCGTTGAAATTGTTTTACAAACAACATAACTCATTAGATCCCTATGAATACTAGATTATTTTTCTTCTCCTTCTTTGCCACTCAGTCACTAAACTCTCTCAAAAGTCCTTCAACTGCTTTGATTGTTTCCATATTTCCAAATTCCATAAGTTTGTTTTTCATATTGATTCCACTAATGTAGGTGGATTTCAAATTTCTCTCAAGATCAATCAGTCTTTCATTTATATCATAGCGTCTGGGTAATGGGTGATGGAAGGAATTTTAGGTTAAGATTACCCCGACCCTTTTCTCCCCTCTTCTCGCCTTTCTTTCTTATAGTTCTCTAATAAACTCCCTTAAGCTTCATGTTTGGGACATCTCTCTTTGATTTCTTCAATTTAATCGTATGCCTCTATTTTTCACTTGTAATTTCCCACTGTGGGAATTTTTCCTTTGTTTGTCACTATTTACAGATAGCAATGTTTTAACTTTTTTAGGCTTTCTAACACTCTTAGCGTAACTTTGGGTTATAGCTCCCATACCGTATGGCATTAGGTACTAGGTGTTGAAACACCCTAAGAACTTAATTGTTCAAGAGAGTTAGGCCACAAGATAAACTTATCCCTATGTTGCCTCTTTTTCTATTGCATTTTCTCGCTTCCTCGCTTTTCTTTTCAATCTCTTTTGAGTTCCTCAAAAATATCTACTCCCCAAACTTCATTTCTTACTTCCTCCTTGGATTCCCGGTAATCATAGGTCTCTTTACTAGAGAATCATTTTTGCTTGGCCAGTTTCAGAATTAGTTATTTTGAAAAATGCTTTGTCGTTCAATTTAACTAAGGTATATGCATCAAGATATGAGTAGGATACTAAATGGCTCAAACTATCCAAGAATGAAGCTAGGTCATTTCTGTCACTCAGATTACCTAGATTTCACTTCTTAATTTAATAATCTAATAAATTCTAGAATTTATTTTGAATGGCTGTGACTAACCATAGAGTACTCTAATTACTGCTTATGAGCATTTAAATTAATTGAGGTTCATAAAGTTCTTTGGCTGGTTGTTCATACCACAAACTCAAAATATGTTTTGTTCCCTTGTATTACTTCCATTCTGACTTATCATTATATATAAGTAACTTTTGCACCTTGTGTTTCAATTAAACCGTATTTATTTTTGTCTATTCGTATTTCACTATTCCATCTCAAATAGCTTTTATTCGAACCACTCTCTACTTTAATGTCCTAATTATGATCCTCCAGCAACACAATATTGAAACCAACAAATTCAAAATAGCACACACAATGCCAATTCAATTCAAGTTTCATTTTATTTCGATTCACTCCAAACCCATTTTAGAACTACAGCATAGAAAGGAGTGGATTGAAAATCAACGGTAAGTCTATTTTTTTCTTTCTCTGTTTGCGGCATAGATGTCTCGGGGATCCAGTCAAGTGTTCCACCAGGGGTCAATTCCGGAATCTTCACTTCTATTCTCCTCTTCCCTTAGCTTTCTTTGTCTAGCCTGATTTTCCTATGCCAATTCATTTGAGAGATCCACTTTGCTCAGCTTCATCCCCTGCCTCATTCCAAGTGGCAGTCTATGTTTTTCTCCATTTCGCATGACTTCCAAGAATTTGAGAGGAAGCTGTTGCTTGACTCCAAGTCCATTCTCTTAGCCACATCTTCCCTCTCCGAATGCATCGTTTCCATTCAACACCTTGTCCCTGTTTTCCATCTTTGTCTCAAATCTTTCACTGTGGACATGTAAAGAAATTCTAAATCCATTAATGTTCTCCTTCTTTCCCTGCTTAAGATCCCTTTCCTCTGCAGAGATTCTAAGAGCTGATTGTCTCTGTTAACTCTGATTGTTGTGAGAATGCCCTTGGATCGAATCCTCACCTTTCTTTAATGATTCATCCTGCTCATTTCCTTTCCAAGTTTTCCATTGGCCGAGTACCTCCTCTATCCGTCTTCCTTCCTTTTCTTCATGTTCTTGCTTCCTTCGCTCCTTTTTGCAACCTTGCCTAAACCTTTCTTCTCTTCTCTCTGTAGTTCTTCTCCCATTCTGATCTCTTCTTTGACCCTTTTTCATAGACTTCCTCCTCGAACTCTTGCTGTAACCTCCACTCCTTTTCCCTTGCTTCATCTTGTTTCGTACGGAGAGAAGCACATTTCCATTATTGCCTGTTTTCTTGTGTTCCCTAGAACTTTCTCTCCTTTCTTTGAATGTTCCGCTTGTATGGAGGAGAACTAGCTAAAAGGAAGAGGAATTTATCAGCTTTCATCCCCTGCTACTTCATAGTTGTCCGCAAATGGGAAAATTTATTAACATCCTGGGAGCCTTCTCTGCTCTTCACTTCTTCTTTCTCTCTGGAACTTCTTCCTGCTTTTAATCAAGGCCCCTTTTTCTTCTGGTTTCGTCCTTTTACTCCACTCTCACAATAAGAGTGGTGGATGTCAATGAATCTCTTCTCTTTCAGCTTCCTAACCCTCTCTCACTCCACTCCTTTCAAACACAAGATTGTAACTCACAAGAGGATCACCTCTTTGCTTTCCCCTCTGTGGGTACCCTCATTATCAGAATTTTCTATTATTATCCCTATATTGATCTTATATCCTCAAGATAGCGATAAAGCATGACTCCCAGCCTGCTCCCTCATCAGGCCTGTGTGTCCGGTTGGAACCAAAACAGAGGCTAGGAAATAGTAACTATACCTTAGCCTCCTCAACAGGCTTCCCTGCCTGTGGTTTTGTCCTCCTTTCTCCCGCTCTCAACAACAGCCTCTCCTGGTTTCAAGTGAGTTTTTCTGCAATCTTCTTTAAATTTGGGTTTTCCAAGAGCCTTTTGAATTTTGACCCATGCTTGTGTCCTGCGCATTTCATAAATCCTGGTTAATGGCTCGTGCCCATATTGCACCCACACTCTCCTCGATGTGATACGCATTTGCCCTTTCTCCCTACCAAATTTGAGTAGAACCCTACATCGCGCATACCCCAGCTTTGATGCGCAGTAGGGTTTCCTAAACCTCTTTTCTTTATCATTTCCCTTGGGAAAGGGCGTATAGGGTTTTTGAATCGGTTTTTCCATGCTACAAACCCTTTCCGCATAGTGTTTCCTCCACTGAGTAGGTTTCCCACACAAAATCTTTGATTTTCTTCGCTATATTTTTTTCGCCCTTTTGCTTCTCCTAACCTTGGTCCTCCGATGTCATGTGTTCTTTCATTCTGTTCTTCCTATCGATTCTCTTCTTCGATTGCTACTGGCTTTTCCCATGAATCTTTTCTCGTTAAGGTCAGAATGAGGGTTCGCCATTCAGAAGAAGGAAAGTTTCTGAAGATTTTGGGACCTAGGGTTTCAGGGGTTTAAAATCAGGGAGAGGGAATGAACGGGTTCTGGAATGGAGAGTGGAAGTTGGGGAAAAGTACTCCAACCGTTGCAATTCAATCAAAGTTTATGAGCTCAATGATTATTTCCATTTATTTCCACATGTCACGACCTTAATGCCGCCTTTAAAACAAGATGTTGTCATTAGGCAAACCTTAAAATTTCCACTGCAACATTTCTAACTTGTCGCGACATAAAGTTAATTGTCACCTTCTCAACCTCATCGACAAGCCATCCCTTGGTTGTAGAAAGCATATGTCCTCTTATAGGTTATGATGTCGCGACAACTTCTTTTTAAAGGAAGTTCTCTTGTCGCGACTTCACTTTTAAAGCTTACCATTGTTCATAGAGTCTTTCATCTTTAGCTACTCTAAACTCTTTCAACATCAAAATGAATCAATTTCACACAAGAATTCATACATGTATTAAATTCACTTTCATGGCACTTATGTAGGGGAAAAAAATGCTTCCCTTTTTCCTGTGATTCCTTCATGTGAGTTTCGTCATATCCAAAGAATTGCTCTTCCTCCTTCCTGCACTTGCTCACGCAAATTTGCACACCCATGCACTGATTACATCAAACCAAAAACAAAGTCCTACATTAATTACATTAAATCAACACGAATTCTAACTAAAATTCATATATAAAATTAGAAATTCAGATTTCCATTGGCGCTTCCTCCCATCAAACGCTTCACTAGTCCTTAGCTGGACCCTTGTTGCTGTGTTCCTCTTCTTTAGAGATCCCACAAGCTCTTCATCTCTTCCTCTCTCGCTTAAATAGTGCTTAAGTCTTGTCCATTTACTGAATTCTTCTCCGCATTCCGCTCTTAATGTCACCGCCTCCAATGTATCAAGCCGACACCACCGTGTACGGTCCACCCCATTTGGATTTTAACTTCCTCGAAACAACTTCGCCTAGAATTGGGAACAAGAGAACTTTTTCCTCGGCTTCCTAACTCCTTCCTTAGGGACCCTTTGATCATGCCATTTCTTCGCTCTTTTATCCTCAGAGATGGTAGTATTATCATAGGCTTCTCATTTCAGCTCTTCCACCCGCATGCTTGTAGCAATCTCTCTTCCTTTTCAGCTTTGAAATCGAAGTTCAACTTCGATGGCCCATTGCCTTGTATTCTAATTCCGTGAGGTAGTGGTGACACACGTTTTCCGAATACACCTCAGAGTGGACATTCCAATGGGAGTTTTCAGACAGCTCGTAAGCCCACGCTGCATCATCAAGCCTGAAGATCTACCTTCCCGCTTGACTCACCGCCTTTTCGCATTCTTTAATCTCCTGCTGAAATTTCAGCTGTCCATTAGTTCGATGATACGCTCAGACTCATTACATGTTGATCCATACTGGCCATGAGTTTCCTTGCAAATATCTTGTTTTAAAAATGGCTTCATCACCGATGATAGTCCTTGCAAGTTCCAAATATGCTCAAAATATTCTTTGCAAGAAGCTCATAATCGTATTATAATTCATTTTCTCGAACAATACTGCTTCACCTATTTGGAACGTAATCAATCGCTAGCAAGATGTACGCATTCCCAAATGATGGTGGGAATGAACCCATAAAATCCATCCTTATACATCAAATAATTGCACCCACCATAATGTTTCTTAGAGGCATTTCATTTCTGTTGATATTTCAATCTTTCTGGCATTTGTCACATAACTTGACCTATCTTAAGACACCCTCGAAAAGCTGCACAATAAAACTTATTGAGTATTTTATGGTTCTTCTTTCTCCCGAAAAGTCTCCCCATAAGGTGATGGCGGCATTCATCCGTAATTTTTCCTCGTTTCATTTTCCGGCACATTTTCTTATTGACATATCAGCAATTCTTTTAAATAAAAGTGGATCATCCCAAATATAATACATGTCAAGGTCGTGTCTCCGAGTTTCTTCCGTTGGGAAGTGAATCTCGAAGGAACTACTCCACAAGCTAAATAGTTCACAAATGCTCAAGATACCTATAGTTGACAGAAAACCTAAATGAAGCTGTTCATTTTGGATTAAGGCTCAAAGTGCAATTTTGAACCCTATATTAGATAGGTTTTGAGTGCTTTTGATCATTAATCATGTCATTTAGTACCAATTGAAGTGTTCTAAGTCGTAATAGTAACATCTCTGCTTAATGAGGGTGTTTTTTGGTTGTTTTGTATAGGTGTTTCAGCACTTTCTTTAGAATTCAATCTCAATACAAAGGATGAATCATAGTTGGAATTCAACTCAAACATCAACCAAATTTAGAATCAATGAGAAAACCAAGGCAAAGTGAAGAAATTTGATGCAGCTTGAAGGTGAAGAAATGGAAGAGAAGCAAAGCCAGGAACAAGTAAGTAATGGGAACAAAGAGTCAGATCCTCGTGCATTTCGCTAAGCTAGCTAAATCGTGTTCCTCAATAAATCGATGCCTCATGCTTTGTACTCAATGCAAACCGCCTTCAAACTTATGAATTACATCCTTGTCCTATAACTTAGCCCAGCTTGTTAGGCTTTTTGGTATTTTCATACCTTGAGGAGGCCTATATAAAGCCCCTCTTGTTTTGTAAACCTAAGCAACAATTTCAAGCATCAATTGGGGAGAATAATAGTTGTAAGTTTTTACTTTTGTAAATAAATTGTTTTATTTTTAAGTTTTGTTTATTTTCTCTCTTCTCTCTTTTCTTTTCTCTCTTTCTTTCATTTTCCTTACTGCCAAAACACACCCTCTTTGAGGATGACAACTCAAGAGATGCTTGGCTAAGCCTCCCTTCCTTTTGAAGAGGAAGGAAGCTAGCTCAAAGTAAAGCTTGCTTATGTCATTCCTATGCACTTAAAAAGCTACTTGGTAGTGTAATTATGGCCCTTATCTTCAAACTCAGTTGCATAACATGGGATGTTATTGTCTTGGCCAATACTCTCCATGCTTTAGATCCAGTGCTTAGTGACAGAGGTACTGTGGGCTCTCATGGTCCTTACTTGCCCTCTCGAGGGCAGCATTTACATGCAGGTTCTTCAAATTGGTGGTTAAATAATAACATTGACTTCATTGTTTTGGCCAATACTCTCCATGCTTTAGATCCAGTGCTCAGTGAGAGATGCACTGTGATTCTTTAGATGGTCTTTACTTGCCTTAAAAAATGAGATAATGGAATGTTAGGTTTTAAACAAAAAGGGGGCCAAGACCGCATCCCGTGTTGACTCAAATAGAGGATAAAACCTAAGACATGTGTTTGCCCTAGCTACAAGTTAGTGACTCCAATTCAAAGTGAATTTCTTCACTTTAAATTTCAGTTTTTACTATCAAAGATTTAAATTTCAGTTTTTACCATTTCAGATTTACAATTTCCGCTTTACCATTTTTAGCCTTTTGCAATTTCCAGCTTTTAAACCATTTACGCTTCGCTTCCAAATCATCCACTTAACTTTCTGGGCTTTTATACTATTGCTTTCAAACCACTTCCCCTGCTTTTAACTAAAACCCAAAATCCAAATTTAATTCACTTTACTTTGATTTCACCAAATCCTCATTTGTACGAAGAAAAACTCCATCCCTGTGTTCGACCCTAGACCGCTATGCCGCAGCAGAAATGACTACGCAAAGAGGAGGAACTACGGATACAAATTTTGTTGATTCCGCCACCCTACCGCGGGCACTAATCAAATACGCCGCTGCCAGGGATGGCGTCTTGTGCGCAAGTGAGGAGTCAGGAACACTTGTGATCCTCATCACAAGTCTTTGTGAATTTCCTTTATCATTTTACGCCATTTTTTCAGTTTTATTCGACCGTTAAAAAAAATAAATGTTAAGGTGTGAGTTCATTTTCCTGGGCTTGAACTAGAATCAATCCTCAAGTAGGATCGCATTTGGTGTTGTCTTGTGTGCCATATTTGTCATAGAATCCATTTTCAAAGGATTGAAAAATTTTAAGGCAAGTAGTTTAGGTTCAGGGAAAATTGACCTAAAAAATGGAACACCTATATGGAGAGCAATACTGGCCAGAGGGTAACCCTGTGAGCTTATATGACAATGAGAGACTATAGGAACCTTCCATACTGCTGGCAACAACCTGTAGAGGAACCCAAGTGAATATGCATCCATGAGGGATTACAGAGACCATCGACGAGTGCACCTGCTTCATGGTGTTCCTCAACTTATCCACTCCCCACAATATGATCATCCTAACCCATTTTATGCCTCAACCCTCGGGCCACCGTCATTTCTACCACCACAACACCTCAGTTGGAGGCAATTTAGACCTTACCAAACTGTGGTGATGTCAGTAGTAGAACAAAAGGAATTCAATGCCCACCGAGAGTAAAAATCCATACCGAAGAGAATTCCCCGACCAAAGATTAGATGGGTCGAAGATGACTTTGAGTATAAATGGGACAACCTTGCAAGATTCCACTGAAGACCTAATTGATCAAAGAACAATGTCCACCTCGTAGGAGGATTGTCAAAGTGACACAATGGCAGAGAGCAAAGGGTAGTGGACTGCCCAAAGCCAATCAAGAAACTCGAGACAGCTTGAGAGCTCCTTTGAACAAGGAACTCATGGGTTCCAAATGACTTTTGAGCAAAATTGGCATTCTTGTGAATCCATCTTAAAGCTTGCCCAAAAGCTTCTGATCAAGCAGAGGAGAACTGAGCAGAGTGCTTGACTCGAAACAATTTCGTTGAGCAGCTCCACTACAAATTTCAGAGGAATTGAAAGGAATCAGTAGAAGTTCCCCGATGAATCACAGGATACCCAGAATCGTGATACTTTTCGCCTGAAAAAGAAGACTGCACTAGTGCCTTGATAAGTGAGGAGGAGAGTCAAGAGAAGAGTGCCTAAATGGTCCCATGGTGGAGGAGTCATGGTCTACAAAGCAGCCCAAGGCAATTCAAGGCCCGTAGAAAATTCTGAATCCTAGAAATTGGTGTCATGGTCTCGCTTAGCGATACAAGGAGGATGCAATCCCCCTGCTGTCGATCGGAGGAAGAAGTGGAAGAAAACAAAGAGTAACATTTTCCCGCCTACCGATTCGGGCCTACATACCGCCATTACTTCCCGCACCACAATCCCAACCCAAAACACCCATCGCCAATGCTCGGGCCACCTATAACCCACCCGCCTCAGGTACATATTGCCTCGCTGTGAACTCAAAACCAGTGCACTCAAGCCTCCCAAAGGTAAGTCCAACCCACCGCCATGCCATGCAAAACACAGAAGACTAGCTGCCTCAGACATACCTTGCCACTACATCAAAGAAGATGGCAAATGCCTATATCGCGATGGCATAGTTGGTTGGTTCGGGTGCCGGCTGGATTCGGAGCATCCGAACTCCGTGATTAGCTCCACTAGTTCCGCAAATTCCTCCAAAGGCCTAAGGGAAGATATTGGGAGCACATTTCCTCACTTTTGTTTTAATTTTCCGTCTTTATATTATATTATCATAGTTTATTTTGATTTTGTTAATTTTTCTTATAAATTTTTTGATTTTTAGTTAATTTTGTGTTTTTGGATTAATTTCCTTACTCTTTCAGAATTTTTCAGCATTAATTTTAGTAGTTTTTTTGCAAATTTTGGAGCATGAATTGAAAAATCGTGGAGGAACAGCCAGAAATGTGCATTGTTAACTTGCTCGCAACCAATTCGCAATCCTAGCGACTTTCGCAAACTGAGTTAGGCAAACAGTCGTAATCTCAAAGAAAACATTGCGAAATTGCAGCCAACTCGCGACCGCTCATTAGCCAAAATATGGAAATTCGCTTTTCAACAAAATTTCGTTATTTGAATAAATTTCGCCATAGTCAATTTCACTGCCACTACTAAAGCTCACTCGCTAAGCTTATTGCCAAATCGCTAATTAGCAAATTCATGCCTGTAGCTAAAATCCTAGCGAAATTCATGTCAGAGCAAAAATCCTAGCGAAATTCGCAAAGAGTTGGCAAAACTGCCTTCGCCATTAGATAGCCAATTTCGCAGTATTGCGAATTTCGCTTATTTAGCTAAATTCTTTTGCCCTCCGATTTTTGTTTTGCATAACTTTTCATCCGAACTCCGTTTAGGCGTTCGTACTGCTGGAAAGCTTAGAGAGTGTAGAATCCAACATGGCCAGAAAGAATATTTTGAGATTATTATGAGTGTAATTTAAAATGGTCCAACTGGTCACTTTTTTTCCTTTTCTCCTAACTTGTTTGACTGGGGTCTCAACGAGTGCATAAGATGTCGATGGAAAGTTTCTGGGTGAGGTCTCCTATCCAGCAATGATCACATCTTATCATGGAGGTAACACTTCCTTATCTAATTTTCCATTCAACCCCATTTCGATACCTAGATGCTCGGGTCGGGGAGAATTTTGCAAAGGAAGTGGATTTATATTTATTTTTTTATTGCTAAGACCATTTTGTTAAGTTTAGTGGCTTGCGGGTCCCCTTTCTATAAGTCAAGTATACTTTCCACCACTTCTTCAAATTCGGCCCGCTTTTTGCAACAAAACTTTTGCGGGTTTTCATTTTAACTCCTGCGGTTTGAAATTGGAAGCTTTGTCCACCCTATTGATGTTAGATTGGTTCATGCTTAGTTGAGTGAATGATTAGTTGAATTCTTATTGATTTCGACCTTTTCTTCCACCTTAGCTAACCACACAAAGCACACATTTCAATGGATAGGTCGAAAAACTCCGTGCAACCTCTCTTTTATTTTGCATAACCTACACTAGTTTCATTGACCGCCATTAGGTTAAGGACCCCCGTGGAAAAAAAAAAAAAAAAAAAAAAAGAAAAGAAATGAAAAAGAAAAGAAAAAGAAAAGAAAAAGAAAAAGAATAAAATCATAACGCTGCCCTGAAACCGAGCACCCAGCCCGAGGGGTATATGTGGCAAAGCCTTTAAAGCCCAAGGCTCCTAAACCTCATCGGTTGGGAGTCGCCGACACTTTTGTGTTCGCTACATGGGGTGGATAGTGGAGTTTAGCAAGTCAGAGGTGCTGGAGTCCTCAAATCCTCCAAGTCCGGTGAAACCGAAGAGTTAGTGGTCGAAGATCCTCATGACTTGGTGCCCTTAAGCCTTAATTGGTTGGAGTCATCGTAGATCATCCTCTCAAGCATGCGGACTTTGCGGTGTCGACTCAAGATTGCACCCTAAGCAACGCAAAAAGAATTGTGGAATAAGAGGCGGTCCCCATCTATTTAGGTCAAGTTAGCATTCTAGGTCGTGGTAGTAGCCAGTCAGGGAGAGTGTGCTTTGACAAGCCATTGTTAGAGCTAATCAAATAAAACACTGTGATTCCTGTAATATTTCTGCCATTCAACTGATGAGACTTTTTGATAGGTCATAATTTGTATGGCATTCATTCTCTCATGATAGCGTTATTGAGCACTGTGATCATGATTTTACTAGTGGTTAGATTACTTTCTTTCTAAATTAATCTTTGAATCACAACCTTTGAAAATCACCTATATGCATCTCATTTTATTTTGCATTGCTATGGACTAAAGTAACGCTTCGTTGGGGGTGTGGGATTAGTGCGCTCAAAGTCTCAATTGAACCCTATATTGTGATAGGTTTTTGAAAAGCTGATCATTAATCATGTCATTTATACCAATTGAAGTGTCTGTCATCTTAGTAACACTTATGCCATTTAGAGGGTGTTTTGGTTGTTTTGTAGGTGTTTGCACTTTTAGAATTCAATCTCAATACAAAGGATGAATCATGAAGTTGAATTCAAGTCTCACCATCAACTGTACTTCTAGAATCACGAGAAAACCAAGGCAAAACGAAGAAAATTTGATGCAATGAAGCGCAGAAGAAATGGAAGAGAAGGCTGTACAGGAATAAAGGCAATGAACAAAGAGTCGCAGATCCCTTGCATTTCATTCTAGTTGGGCCAAATTTGGCAACTCCTAGCTAAATTGATGCCTCGGCCATGCTTTTGTAATTAATGTAAACTCTTTCTAAACTTGTGAATTACATCCTTGTCCTATAACTTAGCCCCACGAGCAGCTTTTTTGCATTTTCTATACCTCGAGGAGGCCTATATAAAGCCCCTCTTGCTTTGTAAACTCTAGCTAAATAATTTCACATCATTGGGGAGAATAATAGTTGTAAGTTTTACTTTTGTAAATAAATTGTTTTATTTTTTAAGTTTTGCTTTATTTTCTCTTCTCTCTTCTTTCTCTCTTCTTTCTTTCACTTTCCCATCGCTAAACACACCTCTCGAGGATGACAACTCAGAGGATGTTGCCAAGCCTCCTTCCTTGGAAGAGGAAGGAAGCAACAAGTGTGGGGCTTAAGCATGTCATTCCTCATGTACTAAAAAGCTACGTAGTGTACTATGGTCTTATCTTCAAAACTCGCCAGACATAACATGGGATGTTATCGGTCGCCACTCTCCATGCTTCTTGTATCCAAATACAAGAGCTTAATGCAGGTACCGTGGCTCTTAGATGGTCCTGGTCACCGAGGTAAAGAATAAGCATGTTAGAGTTCTTCAAATTAGGTTAAATAACATTTGACTTTATTGTTTTGGCCAATACTCTCCATGTGTTTTAGGATCTGCCTCTGTGAGCAGATGCAATCGTGATTCTTAGATGGTCTTTATCATTTAAAAATGATAATGGAATGTTAGGGTTTTAAACAAAAAGGCCATAACTCGCATCCTCGTGTTGACTCAACAGGAGGATAAAACTCCGAAGACATGTGTTTGCCCTAGCTGCCAAGTTAGTGACCTAATTTTTCAAAGTGAATTTCTTCACTTTAAATTTCGCTTTACCATTTCTAGTATTTAAATTTCAGTTTTTACCATTTCCGCATTTACAATTTCCGCTTACCATTTCAGCCTTTGCAATTTCCCGCTTTTAAACCATTTACAACTCGCTTCAAAATATCCACTTTCAATTTTTACAACCATTAAGCTTTCAAACCACTTCCCCTGCTTTTTAACCAAACCCAAAAATCCAAATTTAATTCACCGCTTTGGATTTCACTCAAATCATTTGTACGAAGAAACCCATCCTCGTGTTCGAATCTCTAGACCGCTATGTCAGAGTAGCTCGACTACGCAGCAGGAGGAACTACGATACAAATCCTTTGTTGGATTCCACACTCTACCGTGGCACCGAATCACATCCGGAAAATCTCGCATTACCTTCTCCTCCTCTTCTCGTGCTTCTTTCTACTCTTGACAAGGATCGCCTATCACATTGTCACATCCCTTTATCCTTTTGATTTCCAAATCAAATTCCTCGCAAATAAAGAAGACTAAATCTTATCAATTCTCGCTTAGCTTCCTTGACATCAAGTATTTGATTGCCGTGATGATCGTATAAGGTGAATCACCACATGGGATCCTAAATGTATCGTTTAAATTTTTCACAAGCAAATACATATAGCAGTATCTCTTTTTCGCTTGTTGAGTAGTTCTCTCAGGCTTCATTGAAGGTTTTACTAGCATAAGATATGGCCCTCTCAATATTTTTCTTTTTCCGGGCCCCAACACCGCTCCCATGGCAATAAAAAAAAAAAATAAATCACTAGCATCACACATTATTTCAAATCCTCGATCCTACTCCGTGCAACCATTACAGCTTGTACCAATCTGATTTTGATTTCTTCAAAAGCATCCTCGCAGGACATCAAATTGAACTCGTATCTTTCCCAAGAATTCGCATGGTCCGGCTATTTTGAAAAGTCTTTGATAACTTCCCGTAAAATCCAAAGCATGCCCCAAGAAGCTTCTTACTCCTTTTACTGTGGTAGGTGGTGCAAGAGTTTTGATAATGGATACCTTGGATTGGTCTACTTCTAATCCTTTGGCAGAAATTTTATGCCCAAGAACAATACCTTCCACACCATAAATGGCATTTTTCCCAATTCAATGTTAACTGGTTTGTCTCTTGCATCTTTTGAAGCATCGTTTCCGTATTATTTAAACATTGACTAAAGCCGGATCCATACACAATGAAGTCATCCATGAAAATTTCCACTTCTTCAACCAAATCTCGAATATGGACATCATACACCTCTCGAAGGTAGCCGAGACATGCACTCAAATTTAAGATCCTTCCGAAGGCAAAGGCAAATTACAAATGGAATGTGGTCTTCGATCCTCAAAATTATAACTGACATCCCAGTACCCATCCGTAAAACAAAAGTGAGGGTGTCCCGCTTAACCCGTCCAACATCCGATCAATGAAAGGTAAGGGAAATGATCTTTCCGTCACGCATTCAACTTCTCAGAATCAATACATACCCTCCACCCCGTCATCGTTCTTGTTGAATCAATTCATTTTTCTCATTGCGATCACAAAGAATCCAATTCTTTCGGAATCCACATGGACTGACTCACCTATGACTATCCGAGATTGCATAGATGAAACCAAAGATTCGGCACTGGCAATTCTTCTCGACTACTTCTTCATTACTGATTCGCCCCTCCTTGATGTTCTACATTGCCTTGCGCTTTTCTTCCAGTTAGACTTTGCACAACATGGACTCACATTCTTCAATTCTCTTCAATGGACCAAGCTTACACTCTTTATGTTTCTTCAAGATCAAGTAGCATCATTGCTCCTCCTCATCACTCAGTCTAGAAGAGATAATCACTGGTTTTCTCTGGGGTGGTTCTAAATAAACATACTTCAAATGACTTGGCAGTTCTTTCAACACAAGCCCTTCTTCACTGGTTTCTTGTTGCATTTCCTCTTTTCTTATTACTTCCTTGTTCATCTCTTCTCAAGGCCATGCCTATCACAGCTTATAGAATGAAAAACCTTCTTGTATGAATAATCGTAGAGTAATCATCTCGATATACCGGAAATTCATCTCTTTTCATCGATAAAATTTGATCATTGCAATCACATTTTTGGAACATCGTGGGCTGGAAGTTATAGACTCATCAACTACATTGAAATTTTCTCTGTCTATGTCTATATTCTGTATGCCCTGGATCAAGTTGAAAGCAAGCTTGAACTTCTTTCTCCCAACCTCAAGGTAAGAACTCCTTTTCGTGATATCGAACAAAGCAAATCAGTAGGCTAAGAATGGCGTCTTCTCCTCTAACAGTGGGTACTTGTAATCTTCCTCCACGCTCTAGAACAGCAAATCCACTCGAAAACAAAATTTCCCAACAAAGACCAGCACGCCTTCCAAGACTCCTTTCGCTTACCATCGACCAGTCTACTATCGGAAGAGTAATGGTGGCAGGTATTTATTCCCCAACTTAATTGCTTGGCAAATGCAAAGAGGCATCAAGCTTCATACTAGCTCCCGAGTCACAGAGAGCTGATTTCAACTCCTTCTATTATGCAACAATTGTAAAACTCCCGATCCTTCATCTTTTCCGCAATTCTTTTTCATCAAGGCAATCGTAAGAAGCAGTTGAGATTCACAATCCTTCTTCTACGATCTTCCTCTTCTTGCTCGTAATGTCTTTAAGGAATTTTATGTGAGAGTAATCCAGCCACTACTTCAGTAAAGAGCATACTGATCTCTAGCTTCTGAAAGGTTTTCAAAAACTTAGCAAATTGCTCTTCTATTTTTGATTTATGCGTGGGAAAGGTAATCGCAGTCTAGAGCCTCGATGTCCTTCCGCCCACTCTTTCCTTCTTTCTCCATTCTTCTTCCTTTTGCGCCGCCTTTTCCTGCTGCCGTCATTTTTTTCTTTCATCTACTCTAACTCCTTCCCACTCCTCACCGCACCCACGCAAATTGGGATCTCTTCTCGTGTCGCTCGGGGAAGGCATCTTTCTTCCGCTCTCAGCAGATTAGGCACCATTCCTACTGAGTCTCCGTGTTTTAAGGTAGCATTGGTAGTGTTCGAAAATCCTGAAAAATTGGCAAGAGCTTGCTCCCAATTCTCGCGAACTTGCTCATGGAGGTTCAACAATTTCTTATTATCTCCTATGAACCGCAAAGATTCGTTTCTTCAAAAGATGTGGCCTCCGACCTCGTATTCGTTTTCGTTTCATTTCCTTACCGCGCCGAATCTTCGTGGTCGCCAGAACCCTGGTGTTCTCAGATTTGCCTCGGGGCCTCGTGAAGCCCCTCCACCATAAGGAGAAGTTTCTGGTTCCTCAATCCCGATGATAAATGTGTTGGTAGGTTAGTAATGGGTCGGAATGGTAGTTTCGCTCACCCAAATATTTCTAACCCTCCCCAAAGACATCATAAACTTGTTCATCCGTCGCTTCTTAGCACTTCCCTTCATTACCTCTCTTCGAATGCTCCTATCTCATACGGGCAAAGTGGTGGCTGTCTTTTCTTGCTTGTCCATTCGATGCATAATGGCGTCCAATCGCCTCCATGGTCGCCATCTTGCCTCGGGCCTAATCCCTTTCCTTCAAGAGCTCTTCTTGAAAACTCGTATGAGTTTTCATATCGCATTTTGCCAGTCCTCGACGATCCTCGCTTCCTCAAGATTTCGTTCAATGCTCCGCAAAGATGAAGCATTAATGATTCCTTTTGAGATATCATTTATGCATGATATACAATGTCCATTTGAGTCTTCAAGCTCATTCCATGATTGACATCTTTTCAAAGAACTCGCTTGTCTTCCTGCCAATAGAGCTTTCATCTTCTCCTCATTGAATACTATGATCTCTCCTTCTAGGTGAGCACTTTCTAAGGGAAAGAATCTACATAAGTAGGCCTCTACCAGCTCCTCCCAACTATCAACAATTGTATTCCATATGGTGAAAAGACTCTCAAGTACTCATGTAGTCAGGCCAGATTCCTTTAGAGAGAATGGGAACGTATGCAATAACGACTTCCATTCAACCCCATTTTAACTTTATCAGATAGCTATCCCGAGAAATCTTCCCAGATGCTCGCTCGGGGTCTTCAGCGGGATGCAGAGCCAAAGAAATGATGATGTCGAATCATCATGGATTAGCAATGGTCACCAAAATTATCAAGCCTCTAACTCCGCAGTCGCTCCGATCGCAGAGTATTCCATCCCTGTCAATCGTCTCCAGGTCTTCCATCAGATTCTGATCGAGGTCTCGACCGCTTCTCTATGCCTCGCTGCCATATTCCTGCTCCCTCGCCTTCATCCGCCATGGTGGAGTTTTCCTCTTTATCTTCCTCTGCTTCGGCGTTTTCTCTTAATTCTCGTATTCTACTGAATCGCATCCGTATTCTCGCTTCCTATGCATTAAACTTGCCTCGAAACAAAACATACTAACACAACGTGGTTAACCGGTCAACAACACAATTTAATTGCTGAAGGTCAGCCGGCAAAAGAGTCACCAAGAAAACTACTCTTTCTTTTGTTCTCTTCTTTTTCTTTTTTAAAAAAATGTCCAAATTAAGATTTCTTCTTTTTGCCTCAATATTGACATTAAATCCTTCACACTACAAGAACTACGCCTACAAAAACTTGTAAAGGAGACCAAAGAAGACATACAATTTGTTAACGTTATTACTAAGGACTATTGTCTAGTCCCCGAACGACGCCCATAAAACTCAGAAGGACCAGAAACATTTGCACATTTATACATTTATTATGCATGCAAGATTATAACGTGCTATCACCTAAGGACTATTTATCTAATCCCTGAAATCGCCATAAAAACTTGTTAGACTAAATACATCTATTAGAAATCTTTATGACACTATTACCAAAGGACTATTAACTAATCCCAAGCAACAAAGGCCATCAACTTGTCGACAAGTATCATAATAACCGTGCACCCTCTTTACGTAAAACAATTTTAATTTATCGTTCCGGGTCCGATATTCCGTGAAGTGCACAGTCGACAAGTAAATAAAATGGACTTAAGTCCAGAGACGATCCTACGGAGATCTCGTGAATTTTTCATCAACTACCCTCGACTCACCGAAAAATCACTCATTCGTGACCATAAATCGATATTAAGGCCCGAAGCATTTAAAGTCAAATGAATCTTCAGTTCAAAGAGAAATGAAATACGTAAATAGATCAAAACAAAACAAATAAAGGAAAATAAATTCATTTAAAAGAAATGAATATCAGCTAGCTTATCATAGGAATACACATCTAGAGAAACATTTGGTAGTATAACCATCAATTCCCAGAGCACATACTCGAATAAATTTTCTGATTATCTCAAGTTTCAAATCATCTAAGGCAGCCAAAGGTGTTCGATTCTCCACACTACTGCTATCTCCTTCTTCCCGATTCTCTCGAATTACAAAAGGGAACGATAACTACTCTGAACATGAACTTCAACCGGCATTTTCAATACTTCACACTCCATTTTATGAATCACCAGCCTTGCCATTCACACAAGGATATACAACTTCCAAACATTTTCAATAAAATAGATCAACCTTTCCTTGATTATGATCTCGCCTAACACTAGGATTGGCCTCACTATCCGAATTCGAGGTGAAATCATTGTTTAAATAGATAAGTCACCAACTCGCTCTCGACTTCAAGTGAGAAGAGGATTTATCTATAGAACAGTAAAGCTCAAAGATCCCTATTGAGCAGTTAGTATACCTTCAAAGAAATGTACATTACTCCCAGATTGTGTCTTCCCGTGGTCACTGGAGGACCTCCTTGAAATCTGCAGTGAATCAATACCTCTTAATCTGCATAGTAGAACTCATGATCTCGATCCAAATCAATAAACTCAATCTGGAAGTAATTCATAAACCAACGAAACAAGATCGGAAATTACTACTGCAGACCAATTTAACTACAACGCCACAATGGGTACTGGTTCACCATCGAATCACACGAGACAAAGATCCTTCCGATTAAAAGAATAATCAGAATTAAATCGAAATAATCGAATCCCCGAATTGTCTAATTCTATGCATTCTCGTAGTAATTTGAAAAGAATTGAATTCTCAGATCACTTTCGCAAAATCATAATATTCGGGACCAAGAAAAGAAAAAAGGCAAAGAAATACGAAACAAAAATCTGCTCTACAATGACGAAAAGAAAAGAAAAGAAAAGAAAAGAAAATAAAAGAAAATAAAATAAAAGTGAAGCCTAGGATACCCAGATCTCTCCTTTGATGCGCCTCCGACTTGCTTTACTATTCTGGGTAGTCACAGATGCTTTATGTGGTTTTCCAAATAGTATTCCTAATCCCAATGTAAATTTACTGGAAATCCAAGTATCCAGCCCAAGTCACCGCTTCATGTCGCCACCTCGCCGTCGCGTGACGCATCCACGTCGCGACATCTATTCTTATGTCGCGACATCCACCTAAGTTGATGTAATCGATTTGGTCGTTTCATATTACTTTAATAATTCACGCAGTTTCGTTTCGGCTGATCAAGCGTAATGTCGCGACATCATTGTCTCTGCCAAGCGACATCCACTCCGTTCGGCAGCCTTCAACGTCGCTTTTAGTGTCAGCGACATCGGATGTTGTCGCCACATGAGCCTCAAGTTTCGCAATCTTCCTTTGTTTGTTATGATGTCGCGACATCAATATCTCGTCGCTTACACGCCTGCATCGCTCAACGGTGTCTCTACGTCGCGGACATCAACCCTCATAGCTCGCCTTCTGCCGATCTCCTCGGCGTCACGACTCGCATAGCCCACCGTACAACCAGCTTGTTCTCGGCGTCGCGACATCGCCTTTCTTGTCGCATCGCTCCGGCGTCGTCGGGAGGTTTAATGGTTAGTCGGCGATGTCGCGAATTTCGCCTTTCCTGTCATGATATCATTCTTTAATTTCGCCCTTCATTGCCTGGGATCAGATCCCCGTCGCGACCGTGATCAAATTCCCTTCACTTTCCGATGTCACGACTTCGTAATCACATCAGGCAGACTAATAACCGCATCAATCACTCAAACGCTTCTTTCATTTCGCTCCCACATTTGATTGCATTTTATCCACTTATTTCTCGCATTTTTCATCGCTTTTTCTTTCTTTCGCTTCCTTCCCGCTAATGACAAATTGGTGAGTTTCTTCATTTCAGATATTAATTATTCAATTTTAATCGAAAGTTAAAATTAAAAATGGACTAAAAAGAGATGACTTTTAAGCTCATCACTTGTACCGATACATATGTTTGACGGTTATGAATAAAATTTCGCTTCTTTCACTCTTAGAGGGCTTCGAGTGGATTCGCCCATCTTGCTTCACCCAAACACATAAAATTTATTAATATTATTTAATGCACTCGTGAGTCTCAATTTTGGATGTTGTCCCAATTTCCGAGCTCACAACACATTCACTAAGAATGGTGAATAACCAATACCATTCTTCATCCGTTTCGTCATCAAAGATCTAGAAAATTTCTAGTTTTCAACTAAAACAATTGCTTTACTTCATTTTCGTAAAAATTGAATCTTTTTCCTAGGTTTTACATTCTTCCCCCCTTAACACAATTTCGTCCCCGAAATTCACACATACTAGCACACACAACATACATACGCAAAGAATATTCTAATGCCAAATATTAGATCACACACCCCTGTCCTCAACAGGAAAGCCGACAGTGGCCCGCATCGTGTCCCTCGTTCCTGTTGCCTCCTCCACTCAGTCACTACGACTTCACTAGCCATTACTGCGCCACAAAACTTGATTTCGGGCCATCCGAAGATGGTCATCGTCCCTCCTCGGCGTCCCATTAGTTGTCAATCGTTATCTCTCCCCAATCCACTACATGAGCGGATCTGGAGTATACTTCCCGAGTAATGTAGACGTGGAACACCCCATGGACACACTTAATAAACCTCGTGGTAGCGCCCAACCGATACATGCAATCGTGCTCCACCCCTCTCGAGTACCCCAAAGGGCCCAATATACCCGCGCTAGCTTTCTCGCTACCGAATCTAATCACCTCCCAGCATCACCTTCAAGAAGACGTGGATCACCCATCTCGAATCCTAGAGGTCGACTCATTCCTGGTTTGGCCAGATCTTATATCTACCCGAGTCAGGAGAAGACTCTTCCAAATCAAATCCACCTTCTCAGAGTGTCTCGAATCAGATCCAGTCCAGTGATGGAGTGCTCTCCCAACTATGTATCACACATCGAGGATCGATATGGCCTCCCATATAAGGACTCATAGGGTGCCATCTGAATACTTGCCTGATAACTGTTGTTGTAGGTGAATTCCACTAAGGGTAAGTGCTCATCCTAACTACCCTAAAGATCCAGGACACATGCTCGCAACATGTTTTCTAAAACCTGTATGGTCCTTTCCAATTGAACATATGTCTATGGATGAAACATAGTTCTCATTGTCAACTGGGATCTCTGTTCAAAATGATAGAGACTAGCACTCCATGTAATCGGACAATCTCACGAATATACAACTGGTAGAATACCTCTAGTGTGAAGGTCATCCGCACTGCTAGAAAGTGTGCCGAATTAGTGAGTCGGTCGACTATAACCCATACGACATCATGTCTCCGCTGTGTCTGTGGCAAGTGGGTCACAAAATCCATCGTGACATGCTCCTTCCCACTCAGTTTACATGTGGTTGAAGTAACCCTGTAGCGTGCCGATGCTTAACCTTGACTTTTCTTGACACATGAGACATCGTCGAACAAAATCTGCAACGTGTCACTTCATTCCGCTCGATAATACTAAGCGATGAGATCTTAATTTTATCTTAGTGACACACGGATGCCGCAATAGTAGTAGTGGAACTCTCGGGATCTCTACTCTCAAATCGGTCGATTTTGGGGAACCATAACCCGTCCCTATCACAAGAAGACTACCATACGTGTGGACACTTGACCTTAAGTCACGGTACTATTATCTGGTTTACGGCGGACGGTATCTCTGCGTTTTGCCCTTGGGACTCGATCACCTACTCGGTGGGGATGGGCGTAACTTCTGAGCTCCCTAGCGTTCCACGAGTTTTGATCAGCATGCTGCCGGCCTAAGCTGTCCCACAGTCTCGAGCATCTGCCACTCCCGGGAAGCTATACTAGCCAGTACTCCTCGTGACTTTCGATTGAGCACATCAGCCATTACATTTTCCTTACCAGGATGGTAATGCAAAGTGAAGTTATAGTCCTCCAGATTCTCCATCCATCTGCGTTGCCTTATGTTGAGGTCTCGCTGTGTGAAATATACTTTAGAATCTTGTGGTCTGAAAAATACTTCAAACTGTTCACTATACAAATAGTGGTGCAAAATCTTTAAATCAAGACTTCTTCTGTTTTACTTGACTACGGTCATGTCTAGAGTAATTACATTCATGATTCTTTGGTTATGCGGAACCATAAACTACAACCCTCCCGGGGCGCATCAAGATACATCCCGAGTCCGTCCACTGAGGCATCACGGAGTACAGTGTACCTCTTTGTCCTTTGTTCCGGGACTATCAGAATAGGAGCTGAAGTAAGCCTTCTTTTCAACTCTTGGAATGCCTTCTCACACAAGTCATTTCACTCAAACTTGACCCCATTACGGGTCAATCTAGTCATAGGTCTTTGCTAGCGGGAAGCCTCGATAAACCTCTTTGTGGCATCTGCCAATCCCAATAAACTTTTGTATCTTGAGGCGGCTTTGGCTCTCAGCTCATAGCGGCCTCAGCCTTCTCAGGGTCCAGTAGCCTTGCACAGGCCCAGGCACGACGTGTCCCAATAATTTCACCTTAGTAAGCCAAAACTCCCACTTACTAAACTTAGCGTACAATTAATGTTCCTTGAGACCCTAGAGAACAATCTGTAGATGATCCTCATGCTCTTCCTCAGAGTGGGAGTAGATCAATATGTCATCAACAAAGACCATAACAAACTGATCCAAATAGGGCTGGAATACCTGATTAGTACTCAAATAGTGCTATATTGAGCCATGTTTATTGCAGGTTTTAAGCACTTTTTTTGTACTAATCAACTTAAATAACCCAATTGATACATTGAGGTCTCGGCTTTGCTACTGATCACATTTTGTAGCTATTTTTGTAGTTTTTCAGGCCAAATACCTCATTATCTTCAATCCGATTCAAACACGATGAACGGCCAGATTCGAGAAGATGCATGATCAAGCGGAGAAATTTGGAGCAAAAGTGCGAAGAGAAAGACCTGATGGGCTGTTCTACAACCTTGCTCCTGCGCTTTCTTGGCCCTTTTGACTCGCTTTTTGTGGTTTTGTACAAATCTACCCTTGATGTAATTTTGGTTCCTTTGCAAATTTTTGTAATTTCCTTGGTACTGATCATCTATATAAGCTTAGTCAAGCTTGTAACATCAATCAATCTTTCAGTCCATCAATCACTCAATAAAATTGGGCGCCAAGTTTCCTCTCCTCCCACTGGTTTGTGATTTTCTCTCATTTTCCTTCACTTTCTTGAACTTTCTCACCATCCAAACACCCCTTGATGATGAAAAATCAAGGGATGCTTGGCTAAGGCCCCTCATCCTTGAAGAGGAAGGCCACTGGGTGTTAATTTTTAGGTAAACTAATTATTCTCTTGCTTTTCATGTAAGTATTTATGGGTGTTTGCATTCCTGCTTCTCACCTTAGGTTAAAATCTCCTAAGGATGCCCTCACTAACGTGTATTTGGCAAGCTTTTTGGGTTCAATGGATACTTATCACTAGATCCACTAATGCACAGTTAGTTGTCTCTTATTAGTTACTGTAGGGTAGGTTTAGGAGGTGTGTTCTCATCGTGCAGGAGCATTTATGCTCATTAAATGCCATTGTTCAGAGGGAAAAATTATAGGGTTTTAGGTTTTTAAGCTAAATGAGAATCCGGTTCGGAAATAACTATAGGTCCTCTCTAACACGAGAAAAGACACGAGGACATGTCGGTTGACTTAGAACCCTAAGCCTAGTAGCGAGACTTCAAGAGGTTCTTTTATACTTTATTTTCGATTTATTTTTTCGGTTTGCCAACTGGCCAAACCCCTTGTTTTACAAAATCCTGAAATCGAAAGAGGAAACACCATTTTCAATCCTTTATGCTCTTCTCTCTGAAAACCCATCCCGGAGTGTTAGACCTAGACCACTTTATCTTGCGGTAGCTACGCTCTGACGTTAGAAAACCTAGGATACAAATTTTTTATATTAAAATTTACACCCATTTGCATTTGCTTGAATCAAATGGCGCCGTTCTTGGATGGTGCCTAATTGAAGATGAAGCTATGAACTTGTGGAGGCCACATCATAAGTATTGGTGAATTCTCATTTCTTTTTATTTTACCATTTTCCCCATTTGCGAGTTCCTTTGCCGGGAATTGGAATTTTGTACTATTCATCTGATTTTCCTTGTTTTTATTTTAACTAACACTCCCGACCTTTTGGTAGCCTTGTTTTGTTGGTTTCTTGCTTGTTGTGTTGTGTTCCGCGGCTTATGCGATGGGAGCGAAACGCTGCGAGGCGGGTAAATCTTAGTGCTCGGTACGAACAAAGGTGTGAAATCACGGTCACCGCAACAATCGAGATGGAGCCTCCACTTGAGAAAAACAGAGCTGACGGGGTTCAAGGGAGCCCAGTACTCTGGTCAATGAGGAATCATACACCCCACCAAGGGTGAGTTCACCCTCATGCATTATACCCCCTGTTGAGGATGTGGCAGTGAGGCCTTATCTGGTGCCCCTACTCTCAATTTTTCATGGTATGGAAAATGAAAATCCATACACGCATGCATATCCAGGATTTTGATGAAGTTTTCACAACTTTCGAAGAGGGTGCAACCGATATGGAGTTGCTGAAGTTGAAAGCCTTCCCTTTGACCCTCAAAGATAAAGCTAAAATTTGGCTTAATTCACTAAGGCTAAGGACCATCGGGGGGCGGGTAGAGGCTGCCAGAGAGCGAATTTTGAAGTTCTTAGTGCCTGAGATTGACAATTTGAAGAGGCAAATCTACACCTTCTGAAATCATGCCAGTGAAAATTTTTATCAGTCTTTAGGAAAGGTATATGGAGACCATCGGTGCACGCTCTCTGCCATGGCTTTGATACACAGATGCTAATGAATCCACTTTTATGATGGGATGTCCCCTGTATATGACGGTGTTAGAAACCATGTGTGGGGGGGACTTCTTGAGCAAGAATCCAGATGAAGCCATGGATTTCCTCAACTATGTGGCTGAAACCTCCAAATGGGATGAGCCGAACCCAAGGGAGGTAGAGAGAATGAAGCACACATCAAACTAAAGGGGAGGCATATATTCACTAGCGGAGGATGTGGAACTAAAGGCTAAGTTGTCCACCCTGACTAGAAGGATGGAAGAACTTGAAATGAGAAATCAGCAGGAGGTACGGGCAGTGACTGAAATACCTGTGCCCCTCCAACCAATCTTCACTTTCCAATCCACAAGTCACCAAGGAGAGCATTGTCCAATTTCTCACTAAGTAAGGGGTTGATGGTGAACGTCTGAAATGTTGTGGGCTGAAAATAGGCCACCCGACTGATGCCAATTATGGGAACACCTCACGATCAATGGAAGAACCACCGACCTCTCACGGGAAACCCCCAAACCTCCGGCATGTATTTCCCAGTGCCTGGCGACAACGATGTCAGTCCGCCTCGATGGCAATGGCGATACCAACCTCATCCCTTTGTTGAAATGACTATCATGAATTTGAGCAAGGTGGTGGGGAATTTTATAGAGGAGTAGAAAGCTATTAATGCTCAGTTGAATCAAAGAATAGAAAATGTAGAAAGCTCCGTGAGCAAAAGGGTGATGGACTCACTTAGTATCCTCGATCGAAGAATTGTTGCCTGCGGTCATCCATCCTGAGTCGACCCGTTCGAGGTGAAGGAACCGGGAGATTCCCTTCTAAACAACGCCCCGATCTAAGGGACTACATGAATTAAGCTATACGAATGAGCCTGCACCAAAAATGGATGAAGTTAAAGCCATTATCACCTTAAGGAGTGGTAAGGAAATTGAGTAGCCAGTGCCCAAACCTGCTGGTGAGACCAGAGAAGAAGAGGAAGTAGAGCCAAAACACATATTCTTTAAAGAAGATTTGATGAAGAAAAGCATGCCTCCTCCATTTCCCCAAGCACTGAGAGGCAAAAAGAAGGCCTCTAAGCAAGAAGGCATCCTGGATGTGCTAAGGCAAGTAAAGGTGAACATCTCACTGCTTGACATGATCAAATAGGTTCCAACCTATGCTAAATTTATAAAGGACCTGTGTATAATAAAGAAAGGGTTGGGCATTGACAAGAAGGCCTTCCTGATTGAAAAAGTCAGCTCCATCATTCAGTCTGAAGCAGCGGTGAAATGCAAAGATCTAGGATCCCCCACCATTTCGATCCAGCATTGGAGGGATGCTGCATGGGCCAAGGCAGCTGTTGGTTGGGAGCAAGTGTCAGCCTACGCCATACTCGGTGTGTGAGTTAGGTTTGGGGAGGCTGAAGCCTACCAAATCACCCCTATCGCCAGGTACGTTCGATCGGTGAAAATCCACGAAAGGGAATAGTGGAGGATGTTTTGGTGAGGTGGATAGGATTTTATTATTATCCACGGTGAACCGTGATTCTTGATCACGAACTATGCTTGAGAGGGCATTAACGAGTGCCACGTCATGCTTGGGAGGTCATTCTTGGCCACATCTATTGCCATAATCAACTATACCGTAGATCATGTAGCTCTTCTTTGGCAATATGACCTTGGGCTGACATTTTTCACCTAAACATGACGCCAAGTCGTGGGGATGAGGAACGGGGTCGGATGAAGTATGTGTAACACCCCGAAATATACCCTAACAGTTTTCGGACTTGTTTAGGTATATTAAAAGCTAAATGGAATTTTTCAGAAATAAAATGATAGAACCGGAAATTTATAAGAGAGAAAAAGGGTAAATATGTAATTTACCACTTGAAGACCTAGTGGTCATAAATGGGAAAGACAAGGGTAAAGTGGTCTTTTATCACTTGAGGACATAAAGGCAATATAAAAACTTAAATAAGTTATAATAAAATGAAATTTGAGAAAATATGGAATAGGGAATTTAGAACGAATGGAAGGACCTAAATGTAAAAAGAGAATTTTGATAATGACGAACATGACCTTAACTTAAAGAAAAATGGGAAAGAAGGCAAATTGGCATAAGGCCAAACATGGCCTTATTACTAAAGCCAAAATATCTTTTGGTCTACAAAATAAGAAGGGGGAGAACTCAAAAACAGATGGGAGAAAAACGTATAGAAGAGAAGAGGAAAAGAGAGAAGAAGAAGGAAAAGGAAGAGAAGAAGAAGAAGAGAAGAGAATGAGAAAGGAAGAGCAAAAGGTATCAGACTTCATGAATTCTTGTATGAATTTCCAGCATACAATTGCATGGTTAGTAGTTGCTTAAACCTAGGGTTTGATAAATTTCATCCCAACATGGGTTTCTTGTTGGCATTTGGTTCTTTCTAGAGGTTTTGATAGGATTTCATCCTAACTTAAGTGGCCGAGTAAGGTGGGGTAAAACCCCAAATGGTACAAGAAAAAAACATGATCCTCCCTTTGAGGTTAGATTCATGGTTTAATTGCAAAGTAAAGGGAGTTTGGGTTAGAATAAACCCCTAACGAAATCCTTACAACATTTGGTTTGTGTATGGAGTTACCAGCCCATAGAGTTGTTTAAGGGAGAAATTCATGAAGGGTTTTTGATGAAAGATAGCTTGTATTAAATGATGATTTTGTGTATAATTGAAGTTTCAAGATGAATTTGGAGTGGTTTTGAAGTATACATGGGTGTGAGAGTTGATTTGGTAGCGTATATGGAAAAAGTGAAAAAAACCCATTACGGGGCTTGTAAAGTCGAGGTATGCGAAAGTGCCGTCGGCGTCTGGAGTACGGTGGCGTTGTTTTTATGTTTTGACCAGTGTTCGTATTTTGACCATAACTTGATCATTTCTGATCCGATTTGAGTGATTCAGAAGTTCTGATTAAAATAGGCTATGAGTAGACAAACATCTTGAAATAATTTCTTCAAATTTATGACTCTATGTGACCCCGAAAATTCACTCAAAGTGGGGCCCATAATTCAAGCCAATTTTTGGACTACGTTTTTGAACATAGAGTAGTCCGGAGTTGTTTAGGACATAACTTGAGTTTCGATTGCTCCCTATTTGGGTGATTCCACTTGGAGAAGGGCAATTTAGGACCTTAGCTTCAAAGTAGCCACAAAGAACCAGAACATCAAATGTGAAGTTGGTCCCCAGAAAATGACAAAGACGGTGAAACTGCTTTGCACTCTCTTTATGCGCTGAGTCTTGCAAATTCTTGATTTTGTCGCGAGGCACAAAACTGCATGCTTCGTTCGTTAGGGAATCCATTATGCAAGATTATTCTTGGACTCTGCAGGCTTCGTTGAGTCTAGAATCTAACCATATGATATTTAATGGCATTTGGTGCCCATCACTTATCTGAAAATTGAATTGTTGTACCAGAGTTTACTAATGTCGGCTTGGTTAAAAGTTGTTAAGAATATATGGTAAGAAATGATGTGGGTAGACTGAGTACAACATGTATGAATGTATTCATGAAAAATAGATGTGATATGGAAAATGAAAACAGTGAAACATGAATATGAATATGAAGGGCAATATGTCATGAACACATAATGTGGTTAAGTTATATATGATTATTATCACATATAACCAGAAAAAGGTAACAAATGATAGGAAATACATGAATGAACAAGTGATAGCCAATTAAGAAGGCTATGAATATATAAAGATCAGGTAGATCTACATAAATGATATGAAGATAGAATGTTATTATGATCAGTTATGAGTTCTATTTGTGAAATATATATATATATATATATATATATATATATATATATATATATATATATATATATCGATTTGAATTATTGTTATTTGAAATGTTTGTCATACATAAATGACTATGAAAGCAGAATGTGTTTATGATCGATTATGAGTTTTTTATTTGTGAAATATACATATGTATATGCATATATCGAATTTAATTATTGTTATTCGAAATGTTTGTCAGCGCGTATAAATGTGTGCATGTATTGAACTATAAGTAAAATCTTGCATAAAAGTAAATTGATTTGAAATGTATCGTTGAATGGCCAAACTGTGTGAGATCCAGTGTAATTTGTCATGAAGGAAATCATAAATATTAGATAATGAAATCACATTTTATTGTGAACGGCCAACATGACGGATTCACCAATCAATCTGGTCATGAAGTAATCGTAATCACAATGTGAGATCACATTGCTATCAATGAGCCAAACAAGAAAGGATTTGTAACGCCCATTCTGAGAGGTGTACGCACGCGTAACCGTAGGGTCGCATTTGTACACCAAAAGATTTTAGCGCTAGTAGTATCTTGGAAGTTGTTATTAAGAATAAAATTTTAACGTTTTCAAAGAATTATGACATTTTCTTGTAATATGAAAGTGAGGGGTGAAAGTAATAAATTAAAGAATTTTAAAAGGATAATAATATTAATAATTGCCAAAATGGTTCAGAAGCCTATAAAATTATTTAGATCTCGATGAAGAAACTGACTAAAGCCGTAAGTTCTGCCTCGCCGCGAATCAGTGATTCTCGTTGAATTCTCCGAGATAGTCTGAATATTTACTTAATTTCTAGGCGATGGGTATAGAGTGAACCTAAACTGATTTTGCAGCAAATCCTTAAAATGGAAAATATTTAAAGTTAATATTCAATTAGGATAAATGAAATTGAAACCGACGAAATAATTTGTTTCTGAACTGGGAATGGATCAAGAAGGAAAGAAAAGGGGACATGTGGGTCCCACTTTCTTAAAAATAAAACAAAACAAAACAAAAGCTTTGATAAGCTCTTCACTGATTGTAAGGTCGATCAAGTGAGTGAGATTTTATTTTATTTATTCTTTAAATCTTTTCTTCGATTCCCGAAGCCTCTGAGAGTTCTAATTACTCCGCCAAGAACGGAAGTGGCTCTACGCGACTTAGGATACACGTGGGTACCAAAAACACGGGATTTTGCCGAGAATTCAGGTAAAAGTTCGAAAAATCCTAATTTTTAGTTTTTCTCAGATTTACGACATTCTAATGGTCAAAAGTTTTCGGACTAAGAGTTAAAGTTACTTTACGCAACGCGAAAGACGCATGAGTACAACGAAATCATGACTTCACTAACGTTTGAACACATATGAATAATACTATAAATAGTGAATACGTATTAATATAATATAAAGATGAGTGAATGCTACATGAATATGAATAGTGTAAATGAATAGCACATGAATAGGTATACATGAATAGTGAATGTGTATATAAATAGTAAACACGTAATGTTGTGCATTATAAATAGTGAATACATATGAATAGTACTATGAATAGTGAAGGTTTTAAGTTTCACGCTATTACGAAACATTAATGTTTCCCATTCATTTGAGTGTATTAAAAGAAAAGGCGTGGAAAAGTTTAGAGTTTCGCTCAAGTTTATGCTGCAAAAGGTATACTCAAAACCTTCCCAAACGAAAAGTGTTTAAATTATAAATTTGTAAAGTGCTTGAAAACAGGTGGCAATTTATAAAGCATTTTTTTACTCTCCCACTTGTTAATAGAGATTCAGCTGGTAAAAGTCTGACAAAGATTTATAAGAAACATTTAGTCTGGTTTAGCAAAACCCCCAGATGACATGCCTCGCTCTCGTCAAGTGGCTTTCTGGATTTCAGTGTTGCCATGAGATATTATGATCAATCATGGCTGCTCTGTCGTGGTACCTAAAGGGATATAGTATATATTTATATAGTGAGTCGCCCTCGCACATTCGGGCATATGAAGTCGCCAAGACGCCCGCACTTAGTACATAGCGATGAGTTGTCAGTTCCTAGGTTCCATCCACCAGCATTCGGTTCCAAATCCATTATGTTATAGAGATCCCGCTGTGTTCATCGACCATATTAGACGCAGTGTCCCAGGTTCAGCCATCGATGCCAGTTCTAGGTTCCATGCGGGCACGCTCAGCAGATTGTGAATCTCGCCACGTGGTTGGTAAATTTTGATTTCGCATAACACTTTCTCAGATATTAACGCCACTTAACAGCTACAGCCATAATAGTTTTCTTAATTAGCTTCAAAGAGTTATAAATAGTTTTCGCAAAATTTCAAATGGTTTTCAGTAAAACTCAGCTTTTCTCTATGTTGTCAGCTTTGATAACCATTTATGTACGTATTTTCATATCGGGAGGTACATACAATCGCATATCAACATTTAGAACTTATAGTACTCACTGATCCCGCTTAGCTCACACTTTTATTTAAAATACCTTCAGGTGCGTGGAAGCCGAAAGACCTTCCGTGATCCTAGGTCCTGGGGACAAATATTATGATTTATATATAAGTGTAAAGTAAAAGTAGTAAAAGTTAAATGTGATACATTTTGTATATGTAAATATCTTTTAAAATATGCATGCATGGTTTTGAGAAAAACAGTTATGATGAAATTATGTTTCTGATTGATTCTTATCTTATATTTTGACGAGGATCAGGTCCTTATGATCGAGTTGGATTTTGGGAAAATATCGGGAGTGTATTTTTTTATATACAAAGATTTTATTTCTTGGCTGACCAGGTAATGTTATGCTGCCGGATTTTCGTTAAATCTAAAGGTATGATTTTGATGGAAAAGGAAAATTCTCTCATAACCCACGCTTCCAAAAAACAAGCCAAATAGCTTTAACTGGCCACTTTCATGGCACCTCTGTCAATGAGCGAGCCTCTGGCCGGGAGGTTACTATGAAACACTGCAGATTTCCCCGTCACTAGGGAAGTGGGTCTCACTGCTGGTATCAGAGCGCTTTAGGCGATAGTTCGCCTGCTTTTCGTGCGCCCACAGATTTCCCATAGAATTGGTTGTAGCTTAAAGTTCTATTTTCCTATCGCAACCTACACTGTTTTTCTAAATCTCAGTATGCAGAACAATATTTAAAAGTGTCACCTAATCTTTTAACATTGTACCACAAAGATTATGGTCCGATCGAAACGTAGAGGTTTCATCTAGACTCGCATCTGAGAGGCACCACAGAGAGATATGCCGAGCACACTCCTTTAGGATCGAAACATGCTTGAATGAATCATCCCCATCGGGAATCCATCAGGTCAGACCTAGTGGCGTGCTCTCGACAGTCGATAAGGTTATACGATTGTTAGTTAAATAGCCTACCCATCATATGAGTCTGTAAGAGTAGAGGGGCATGGATAGAACGCGCTCTAAAATTAGGGGCTAAAACTTCAGATGGCATCACACCTGTAAGAGGCAACGCATTTATGGCTAGATGGTTAGTGAAATTTATGCATGGGTGTTCAGATGATAAGAAAGTCCTCTTCGTGAGTTCTTGATGGCAGCCAGGCCAAGGACTCCGGTGGGAGGCTATTGAGAAACACTTACTGAGTCACTTGGGGACCAGCCTCCGACAGCATTTACTTACTGTATTTACCCGCTAGATATTTTAGATGCAAAATAAGAATTCTTCGTGTTAGAGCAATGATCCTCGATCAGGACAGAATATGAGTGAGGTTTTCGTAACTCGTGAAATTTGTGCCTATGATACAAGAAAATGAGGAACATGGGGTGTTTATCTTATAGCCGGTTTGAACGCCGAATTAAAGTTCATCTAGCCCTGCATCTCAAAATAACTTTGAGAGTCAATGAGGTTCACTAAAGGTAGAAAAGGACATTTTCGCTCTAACTCGTGGCGCCCAAGATAGATGAAGAGGTGCTCAAGATCAGTCATCCAAGCACCCGGGCCGGGCCTAGTAGAAAGAAAGGAAAAAAGTGGACCGGCGGTAGAGGCTCAGGACGAGGAGCAGCATCTAGCCAGAGATCCGTTCGATCACCACCAACCCCAGGAGGTGGTAGATCTTCAGGATCATCTTTTCCATTATGCCCTACATGTCAGAGGAGGCATCTCGGAGAGTGCAGGATGAACATGATAGGATGTTTCATCAAGGGCGTGAAGGTCACTTATCCGAAACGCCCACAAGCTAGTAGCCGCAGAGACCTCCGAGGCTGGCATGAGTGATCGCCCAGTACACTGTCCCGGGGCCAAGCCGGTAGGGTGGTTCAGCAGAGGCGATACCCACTATAGAGGCCTGTGCAGGGCAGAGGCACAGGCAGCAATTGATTGGCCGATACGTAGTGGTACTGCATCAGCTCTGAGATGATATAAACAAGAAGATAGAGATGACACCGACATGATTACCGGTATGATTTCGCCATGATCATGATGTACATATGCAGGGACCTAGGAGCCATTCATTCGCTTATTTCGCATTCATTCTAGAAATTAGATAAAGTCCTCATCCTATGATGTCGAGTGGTGGTCAGCACTTAATTTAGATAAGATAGTCTGGAAGGATAGTTCCGGTAAATAGATTGGTGATCCGTAATAAAGATTTTTCAAGAGACTCCATAAAGGTTAGGTATCCATGATTGATATGTCTTGGTATGGACTGGTTATCCAAGAAGCTGTGAGTCAATTAGATTGCTGAACAAAGAAGTAAGATTGAACGCCTGCAGTAACCAGCGTGATAATTCTGGGAATCATAGATTCTTTCCCTTGTCTCATTAATGCCATGACCGCCTCGAAAATGCTTTGGAAAGGCTGAAGGTTTTTTGGAATTTGTAGCCGATGGGGAGACAAAGAGGGGACACGATCGGAAGATATCCCATAGGCCAAAGAGAGTTTCCAGATGTCTTTCTAGATGATATTTCAAGTTTACCCCCGGATAGAGCAATCGTGTTTGTTATTGAATTGATTCCAGGGACCGAGCCAATATCCATTCCTCCATACAGAATGACGCCAGTAGAGTTGAAAGAATTGAAGGCACAATTGGAGGAATTGCTAAACAAGGGCTTCATCCGACCTAGTACCTCACCGTGGGAGCTCCAAATCTTCTCTTCGTAAAGAAGAAAGATGGAAGCTTTACTAGTCAGGTATAGACTATGTAGATGCCTGAATCGCGATTAACACGACTGCAGATCCGCTCTCTTATAGATGAGCCATTTGACCACTGCGGTGATTTTGCATATTCTTAAGATTGACCTAAGGTCAAAGTTACCATCGCCTGAAGGTCCGGGAGAATGATGTTTCAAGATTGGTTTTGGGACGGATACGGCCACTTCAGGAGTTCTAGTGATGCCATTCTGACTGACTAATGCCCCAAATTTCATGCTTATGATCAGTTTAATAGGTATTCAAATTCAGATTAGATAAGTTTGTGATCGTATTCATCATGAAATTTAGTAGATCAGCAACTGTAGGAATACAGACTCCTACGCATTGCAGATTCTGTAGAGAGCCGGCCATACGCCAAATTTAGTAAGTGCCAAGCATATAGCAGTTTCTTCTGGCCATGTAATTTCGGCAGAAGGTATTAGTGTGGGATCCTCGAAGATCGGTTATAGTGGAACTGAAGCCGCCACGCACAGCCAAGTCCGCAGCTTCGATCGTAGGTTATTACGTGAAATTGCCGAGAGATTTTCAAGATAGCAACCCCATCACCAATCTATTGAAAAAGGATCGTAAATTGAGCGGTCGATACTGCCAAGATAGTTTTAAGGAGCTATGTATTAACGACAGCCCCAAAGTGTTAGCATTACCATCAGAGTTGACTACATGTAAAGGATGCTTCCTGCATATGGTTAGGTGTTTTGGCGCGTAATGGTAGAGTGATAGCTTATGCTTCCCGTCGCTAAAGAAACACGAGCGTAACTACCCACCTATGATTTAGAACTAGTAGCAACATTTAAAGATCTCTGAGAGATATCTAGTACAGCCCTCACGATATTCACCGATCATAAGAGTCTGCAGTATATTTTCACTTAGAAAGAGCTTAACTTAAGGTAGCGCCGGTGGTTGGAGTTGATTAAGGATTATGATTGCATGATAGAGTACCATCCCAAGAAGGTGTTGAATGTAGTGGTCGATGCCTTAAAGTTTGAAACTGCAGGGTTGCTATGCTTATCCGCACAATATACATCTCCCATTGCTGATAGAGCTGAGATCTTTAGGAGTTTAGCTGCAAGTAACATGGCAAAGACACTATCAAGATCATTTTATGCCCGGTCCCTCTTCTCGCGGATAAGATCAAGGAAGGTCAGAAGCTGTGTTTCAGAGATGATTGTTTATGTAGGATTAGGTGGTAGGAAACCAGAGTTCCGATCGAGATCTACGAAGCAATAGTTAGAGGGAAATGAATGTGTGCAGATCTAAAATAGACGAACTAAAAAGGGAAATCATGAAAGAGGCCTGTTCTTCTCAAAGAGATGTTATACCCGGTAGAAGCATTCAAGATGTATAATACTCTATGAGCATTATTAAGGAAGGGCATGAAAAGAAATTGTGATTTATCCGTAGATACCTAACCCACACAGTAAAGGCAGAGCAATTTAAGCCCGCATGAGCATATTATAACCACCCCTTCCATTCCTCAGATAAAGGACAAGATTACTATGGATTTTGTTAACGGCTCGAGAACTCGAGATGGCAACACGATGCCATATGGGTGATAGTGGATAATTAACGAAATCCACGATTTTCTCCCAAATAGCAATGATGATGGACAAGTCGCCCAATTATATGTAGGAGATAGCGATTACATGGTGTTTCAGATCGAGAGTTCCATCGAGACCCCAGATTCACATCCAATTTTTTAACCAAATTTTTACAGATTACGGGACTCGATTAAAATTTAGTACAGCCTTCCATCCTCAAAATATGGTTAGTCGAGAGAACTATTCGTGACGCTTAGAGGATTATGCTTCAGAGTATATGCGATAGAGTTTAAGGGAAGCTCGATACGATTTATCTCTTATGGAGTTCAGCCACAAATAATGTTATCAATCCAACATAGCATGGCTCCATTTGAAGCATTGTATGGCCGGAAATGTCGTACTCCCGTATGCTGGGATGAAGTAGGAGAGAGGAGATCGAGGAAATCAAAGTTAGTATAGATACTCTAGATAAGATCCAGACATCCAAGATGATTCAAGATAGCCAAAGACGACAGTAAAAGTTATATGGACAAACAATCGTGAGGGATCATGCTACTATAAATGATAGGGTCTTCTCCTCTAAAGCCCCTAAAGGTGTCCCCGATTTGAATATACCTAGCCAAGGGGCCTAGATACACGGGGCCATATGAGATTACGCTTGAGCGGACCAAGAGCATACATAGATTAGGACCTTCCTCCGTAGTTAATCTATGGTTCATAATGTCATGGATCCATGTTCCACGTATATTCAGATCCCTCCCATGTACTCCAGATCACCAAGGTAACTAAAGGAGAATCTAACTTATGAGGAAACACCCGTGCGCATCAGAGGATCAGAAGGAACAAGTGTCGAGGGAGGAAGTAATCCCTTTGGTTAAAGCCATATGGAAGAATTATGAGAGGGAGGCAATTTACTTAGAGCCAGAGGCTCGGGGATAAGGCCGTCAAGACTTCAATTATTTTACAAATGAGGTATTTTCTTTCTTTTAAGTTAGCTTGTTCATTTCTGAGACGAAACATTCTGGTTGAGGGAGGATTTGTAACGCCTCACCAGATGTGTAATGGCATTGTAACTTAGGGTTTTTTAGTGCACATGTAGTATTTTGTGTTGTTATTATGATAAAATTTTAAAGTTTTCAAAGAATTATGATATTTGTGTAATTAAGGAAAGTGGAAGGGGTGAGTGCATAATTAGTAAACTTTTAAAAGGATAACAATATTAATAAATTGCCAAAATAGTTCGTGGAAGCTGGAAAATTTAGATTCGGATGATGAAACGGGACTGTGCCAAGTAAGTTCGTCTCACAATCCTAGTGACCCGTGAAAAGTTTCGCTGAATCTCGAGACGTAATATTTTACTTAATTTGTAGTGCCGACGTGTAGAGTGAAATCTGAAACGATTTCAGGAAAAATCTCGAAAATGACAAATATTTCTAAAGAATATTCAATTAGGATAAAATGAAATGGAAATTGGGATTTAAATAATTTGTTTCGGAACTGAAACGATCAAGAAGGGAAAAGGGGACGGGTCCCAATTTAAAAAACAAAATGAAAACAAAATGACAAGTTCTTCACGACGTATGGGCCGATTTCCAAGGAGTGAGATTTATTTTTAGATTCTTTAAATATTCTTTCTTCGATTCCCGAGTTTTTGACCGTCGGAATTGGCTTGCCAAGAACGAAACTGCTTTATCGAGAACGAGGGCTACGCTGCGGTACCAAAATTGACGGATGCCATAAGAATTCGTGACATAAAAGTTCGGAAAATCCTAATTTTTAGTTTTTCTCAAATTTACGACATTCTAATGGTCAAAATTTTTCGGACCAAGAGTTAAAGTTACTCTACGCAACGCGAGCTACGCATGGCTACCGAAATCACGGGATTTAGCTAATGTTTGAATACGTATGAATAGTAGTATAAATAGTGAATATGTATATGAATAGTGAATACATATGAATAGTACTATAAATAGGGAATATATATATGAATAGTGAATACGTAAATGAATAGTAATATGAATAGTGAATATATATGAATAGTGAATACGTAAATGAATAGTAATATGAATAGTGAATACGTATGAATAGTACTATGAATAGTGAAGTACGTTAAGTTTTACGCTATACGCAGTATCATTTAATATTTTCACGTATCTGCTTGATGTGTAGGCTAAAAGCAAAGGCGGGAAAAGTTGTGGAGTCGTGCTCAAGTTTAGTGTTGGTAAAAGAAGACTAAAATCATTTTCTAAATGAAAGTGTTTAAATTATTAAATTCAGAAATGCTTTGAAAATATAACGTAATTTATAAAGCATTTTTTCTTACTCCCACTTGTTATACTCAATGTAAAAGTTCGATTTCGCATTTAAGAAACAATTACCCGGTTTAGCAAAACCCTAGATGACACAAATTCGCTTCTCGATCGCATGTATTTCCTTTGATCGTGCATGGCAAGGTTATGGCATATTATGACTAATTATATTGCCTGGTCGGCAATTAGGGGTTTAGATCTAGTATATATTTATATAGTGAGTCGCCTCTCGCACACATCTCGGTATATAGTTAGCTACCGACTTAGTACATAGCGATGAGGCGTTATTCCCGAGGTTCCATTATGTTATGTAGATCCCGCCGTGTTCACTGCACCATACATCGGTAGTGTTCCGAGGTTCATCATCATGCCAAAGTCTTAGGTTCCGTGGCATCACGTCGGCGTATTAGAAATGGGCCAATGTTGATTGGTACTTGATTTCCAAAGATAACACTTTCGATATTAACCACCATCGAATAGCTGCCAGCAGTAAATAGTTTTCAATGCTTGTGCCAGAATATTTTTAGAATAACACGACGTAAATAGTTTTAATAATTTTTTCACAGCTGGTAATGCTTAACGCTTTCATAAAGAGAAATAGTTTTCTCAAATGACAATTTAAATGATTTTCATAGGAAAACTCATTTTCATAAAATTAGCTTATAACCATTTTTAGATAGACACTTTCTACATTGGGAGGTACATTACAATGACAACAACATTTAGAACTTATAAGATTCACTCTGTCTGCTTGCCTACAATTTTATGTTTTAATACTTTAGGTGACAGTTTAAATCGAAAGACCTTCCAGATCCTCATCCTAGATACTGGTGGGTGTGATTATATATAAGATATGGAAGTAAAAGTAGTAAAGCTAAATGTGGTATTTGTATATGTAAATATCTTTTTGTAAAATATGCATGCATGGTTTCAGAAAAACAAATATATGAAATTATGTTGGATTGATTCTTATCTTATATTTTGTACGAGGACCAGAGGTCCTTATATTGTAGTTTGATTTTAAAATATTAAGTAATTTTTCTTATATACGGTGTCATTTTTTGTATTTCGGGCTTGACCACTGCAAATGAGTTAGTGTCAGCGATTTTCATTAAATCTAAAGGCGCGATTGATAAAAGTTTGAAAATTTTATAACCCTCGCTTTCCAAAACAAGCCAAAGTAGCTTTAACGGCTGGTACTTTAAGGTAACTTGTCAGTCGAGTGAGCTAGGCTAGGAGGTTACTGTGGGAGTTGTCGGCGCATTTCATCATCAGGTGCGGGGTCCGCCAAGCTGGTATCGTGAGCGCTTTAGCGATAGCTCTAATTGCTTTTCACATATGCTTTCCAGATGCCATTTCCTATAGAATTGTATTATTATAACGATTTTCCTATTGCAACCTGTACTGTTTTGCTAATCTTTGCATGCATCAAATATTTAAAAGTGTCATCAATCTTTAACCTTGAAATTCACAAAAGATTATGTCCGACGAGGTCGTAGGTCGATTCAAGACTCGCATCTGGGAGGCACCACAAGAGAGATATGTCGGCACAATTCTTTAGATCTAAGATGCTTCAATGAATCAGCCTCTCAACAGAATCCATCGAGGGTCAGACCCAGCGGCGCGGCATCTTGACGATGGATCAGGTTATAAAGATTGTTATAGCAGCTACCCGTCAGACACGGGAGTCTTTAAAAGAGGGGAAGGGCATGATAGAATGCGCTCTAAAATTAGGGGCTAAAACTTATGATGGTACCGACGACCCAAAGGCAACAGAGACTTTATGGCTAGATGTAGTGGTTAGTGAAATTTATGCAGTGATGGGGTGTTCAGATGAGCAGAAACGTCCTCTTTCAGGGTTCTTGATGGCAGCTAGTATTAAGACCTGTGGGAGGCCATTAAGAGGGAGACACCCTACCGGAGTCACTTGGACTTATTTCGACAGTACTTACACGTGATTTTACCCACAGAGGTTATCGTGGATGCAAAATAGAAGACCCTTCAAAGTTAGAGTGTCGATCCCCGATGAAGGATGTGATATGAGCAATGGTTTTCGAACTCGTGGAAATTGTGGCTCATGGGATACAGAAAATGAGGAACATATGTGTTTGATTCATGGCCGGTCAACGTCGAATTAAAAGTTCATCTAGCCTAGGCATTCCCAAAATAACTTTGGAGAGTCAGGTTGAGGTCGCACCAAGGTAGAAAGGATGCTTTCGCTTATAACTCAGGCGGCCAGATAAAGAAGAGAGGTGCTCCTAGCACTAGTCAGCTAGGCACTGGGCCACTCTGGGTGAGGAAAGAGCAAAGAAGCCGGACCCTATGGCGGGGAGGCTCAGACGAGAGCAAAGATCTAGCCAGTGGGATCCGTCTTTCTGACATCAAAGAAAATTCTGTGAGGTGGTAGATCTTCGGATCATCTTTTCCATTGTGCCCTACATTTCGTAGGAGGTATCTCTGAGAGTGGATGAACATGACATGATGTGCCATCAGGCAGGAAGGTCACTTTATCCGAAACTATCCACAAGCAGCCAGACTCTTGTGGAAGGCCAGAGCATATACCCCACGCACCGCTGGTCCCAATGACTGGGTAGGTGGTTCAGTAGAGGTATGCAAGACACCCGGGCAGAGGTCGCAGAGGGGGCGCAGGAGGCAGAGGCAGCAAGACTGATCTGCCGTAGATGACAGAGTGATACTCGTGATCAAGCTCCTGCATTTATCATTACCACGCCAGAGGCGATGCACTGTCACGTAAAGGATTACCTGCATGGATTTCGCCTATGATCATGATGCATATGCATTGGTGGACCCAAGAGCCACTCATTCATTTGTAGCTCAGCATCATTCAATTGGAGAGGCACCCGACAGAGTCCCACTTTCATGATGGTCTTATGGTGGTATCCGCACTCAATGGGGATACTATGATATCCGAAAGGATACCTGTGCAGCGCATTGCGGATCCGGCATTGTTGATTTTCAAACAGACTTGATATAGTGTTAGGTATCCATGATTTCAATATAGTTTTGGTATGGAATCGTTATCCAAGCATAGAGCCACCTTAAATTGCTATAAGAGCAGCGATCGTTCGGCAAGAGGTACTGCACGTGATATTTGTGAATTCCAAGAGAGATCATTCTAGTCTCATTAATGCCATGAACGCCTTGAAAATGCTTCGGAAAGGTTGCCAAGGTTATTTGAATTTAAAGGGATAGAGACAAGAGTGGGGACACACGGCCGAAGATGCATCCCATAGTCAAAGAGTTCCGTGATGTCTTTCCGAGATGATATTTCAAAGTTTACCCCCAGATAGAGTACAATCGAGTTTGTTATCAATCTCCTCTCCCCTCTCACCTGGATCTTCCACCAGTGACTCACGGGCACCTGGGCCTATTCCTTCTAGCTGTGCGCCTCGAACTCCTCCCCTTCCCCCGCCATTAACCTGGGCCCAAGAGCACCCGCCACACACGCATTACAACAAAACACTGCTGCTTATTGCTCCGCAGTCCCAACCGCCACCACTTCTCACCCTCACGCCATCTTGCCAGAGGGCAGGCCGCCGCTGCCCCTGCGGGCTCCAGCTCAGGGTCCGCCGTAAGAGGTATTACACTCTTGGCTCGGGTCCCACTCCACCATCTCCACCATATCCGAGGGCTGTACTGAGTCATTCAAGAGGGCCCGGACTCGGTGCCTGTGAGCTATCCACCTCAGACCCCGGTGCCACCCTCACCGCATCACGCAGAGCCCCGGACCTATCCTCTGCATCCATTATCAGGCGACCTTACTTCCATTGCAGCCCCATCCTAGGGAATGCCGAATGCAATGAGAGAGATCTGCACGGGGAGGTTTACTACGATCTCCCAGCATTTGCCGAGGACTCGGAGCTCCGAGACTCCATGCTCCTCATACATAGATACCACCTGGAGCCATTCATGACGCCGCGTCGATATTTTTATCCTCGGGTAGTCATCGAGTTTTATCACACAATGATGTCTAGGTGAGAAGCCAACCCAAACTCGCTTCTCGCATTTTTCCATCGACGATCGCTGTGGATATTTCGCTCGACATCACAAACAAGCTCGAGTGATTAGTACCCAAATAAGCAGTTATATCGGAAGCCATTTTTATTGCGTAAATGTAAAGCGCTTTTTGTGTACTAATCAACTTTAAATAACCCAATTGATACATAGAGTGTCCCATGGCCATCGATCACATTTGTAGCTATTTTTGTAGTTTTATTAATTAAATACCTCTTATTATCTTCAATCCGACTAAATACGACAACCCGAGCCGAGTTCAAAGATGCATGATCGAACCAGAGGAGATTTAGAGAAAAAGTGCAGAAGAGAAAGAAGACACAAGGAAATTTAGCGTGGTCAAGCAAAATTCTACAACTCCTCGCAAATCTCGCAGTTGTGAAATTCTCGCAATCCTGCGTGTGATTTCGCAACACCGCCTCCCCCGCACTCTGTCACACTCGCTGCGGGTTTCATAAATTCCACCCTTGATGTAATTCTTGTTCCTTTTTTTGCACATTTTTGTAATTTCGGTACTGAGAGCATCTATAGTAAGCTTCGCTTGCTTTGTAACATCAATCACCTTCATCCATCAATCACTCAATAAAATCGGGTGCCAAGTTTCCTCCTCCCGCCGGTTTGTGATTTTCTCATTTTCTCTTCACTCTTCAGACTTTTCACCATCCAACACCCTTGATGATGACAAATCAAGGGATGCTTGGCTAAGGCCCCTCATCCTTGAAGAGGAAGGCCATTGGGTGTTAGTTTTGAGGTAACCAATTGTTCTCTTGCTTTCATAAGCATTTCTTATGGGTGTTTGCGTTCTTGCTTCTCACCTTAGGTTAAAATCTCCTAGGGATGCCCTCACTAACGTGTATTTGGCAAGCTTTTTGGGTTCAGTGGATACTTATCACTAGATCCACTGATGCCCAGTTAGTTGTCTTTTATTAGTTATTGTAGGGTAGGTTTAGGAGGCGTGTTCTCATCGTCTGGGAGCATTTATGCTCATTAAATGCAATTGTTCAAGAGGAAAAATTATAGGGTTTAGGTTTTAAAGCTAAATGAAGATCCGATTCGGGAAATAACTATAGCTGGGCCTCCTAACGCAAGGAAAAAAGACCCGAGGACATGTCTGCTTGACTTAAACCCTAAGCCCAGTAACGAGACTTCAAGGAGTTCTTTTATACTTTATTTTAATTTATTTTCAGTTTGCCAACCATTGAAACCCACTGTTTTTACAAAATCCTGAAATCCAAAGAGGAAACACCATTTTCAATCCACTGCAACTCTTCTCTCACGAAGAAAACCCGTCCTCGTGTTCGACCCTTGACCATTATACTGCAGTAGCTCTGCTACCGTAGTAGGAACCCTAGGATACAAATTTTGTTGATTCCGGTACACCAAATGCATTTGCTTGCGAATCAATACCCTATGCATGAGATCCATGAATGTTGTTGGCGCATTCGTCATCTCGAAGGGCATCACCGTGAACTCGAAATGCCCATACCGCTAGCCCTAAACGCTTCTTAGATATCAATCTCTAACTCAATCGATGATAGCCGTGCGAAGGTTCATCTTAGAGTAGACTCACGCTCTTTCAGTCGATAAAAATATCATCAATCCTCGCACTGATAATGATTCTTCGATCGTGAACCTTATTCAACTATCTATACTCAATGCACAAATGGCTGGTCTTGTCCTTATTTTTCGCAACGTAACCGTAGTGCCCTACGGTGAAGTGCTCGGTCTAATAAAGCCCTTTGTCCAAATAATCCTTCATTGGACCTTGAGTTCTGTAACTCAACCTGGCAAGCATCCCATGAGGAGTCATAGAAATGGGCGCACGTGACTGTGGTGTAACCTCCAATGACAAAGTCCACATCCCTGTGCGTAGGTAATCCTGGCAGCTCATTTGAAAAGACATCCTCCTACTCAAAAATCACCCGAGGTAGACTCAAATCCCGTCTCCCCTCATCCTTTAGGGTAAGGCTTGCTGGCCAACCCATCAACTGTCCACTCCATCTAGAGTCATGCACAATCTGGGGTAAAGCATCATGCTTCTCCCTTGAAAAGTCACACGAATACCGTCCTGTGTGTAAGCAGTAATCCTCTTACTATCACAATCAATGAGGACCCTGGTGACAAGCCAACCATCTATGCCAAGGATGACACTGCAATCCGATGTCTATCACCCAAGGTCCACCGTGGAGCGTGAATCCATGAGGATCCTAACTCGCAACCTCGACACATTCGATCAATCCTCACCCTTGTCCCAAGGGGAGAACTCACATATACCGGCTTTTCCAAAGATTCAACCTTTAAGCCTAAAACATTCACACAAGATGCAACAATAAGCATTAATATGATACATCCAAATTTAAATAACACTCTTATCAAGAAGTGTGAGAGAGGAAATGATTTGTATATCGGGACTGATCCGTAAGCCTGGGCCCGTGAATCCACAAACAGACACACCCTGGTCCTCAAGTACGGCCTAGAAGTCGAGGTCTCGACTGACAGGCCCAGCCCATGTGGCCCATCAGCGAAATAGTAGGTGCTTGTGTAGCACCTTGGGACTGACATCGATTCCCCTGGCCCATTCTGGGGTAAGGAGGAACAAACCGCGCATGTCCCATTGACGATTGGAACTGTGATGTCCCATAATTTCGAGATCCCTGCCTCTGTGGACAATCCCGTCTCATGTGCCTAGGCTGATGGCAATGGTAACATGTTATCTGCCCTGTCCGGCGAGAAACCCCGACTCGGCCTTGGCCTTGATAGCTGCGGCCCCGTCCCTGAAATCTCGCATGCTAGTAATCTTCCGTCTTCCTCAGATCTGGAAGACTAGCACCCATGCCCTGGATGCTTCGTGTGTCATCTACTTCTCTTGCAATGGCCAAGGTTGTCCTAACCACCGAGTGCCCTCCTCCCATGTATGTTGGAAAACGATGTGCCTGAAACCCCTGGAGGTTACTCGTCCCTCCTTGGCCTATCGTTGCACTAGTTCGTGCAGTGGTAGCATCCACAACGCTCCCCTGGACAATGATGGCAACTGCAGTGCCTATAGCCTCTATAAAGGCATGTGGATCAAACATAGGTAGTGGTTGCCTATTATCCCGTGGACGACCTCTACGTCCTTTACCTCGATTTGCCATCTACACAAGTCAAATAGCAATGAGACTTTCTTTTTGTCTAACTAGTGTGCATGTCTCACTACCACAGAGCCTCACATCTCGAACTATCACGCTCTTTCTTTGCTTTTTAAACCCCTTAGGTCAAGGGGCTTTCCTAACCCCAATGTTCATCATTTCCTATATACTATTTACCAAGTATATAATTCACATAACATACCACACAGTATCATGCAACATTTTTGATAGGCCGAAAGCGTGATGTGTAAAATGTTTACGCCTATGTGCGCAAGTGCACTGGGCTGGGCCAAAATATAGTAAATTCTGGCACGGATATCATCCACAGTGGAGAAGTGTGTCAATGACTTTACTTAAATATTATTCGACCTAAACGTAATGAATTCCGATTAATAAAAAGAAAACTAACTTACATATTTGCTAAACCTAATTAATTATGAAAACTAGTGGTTTTGCCTTCACCCATTACACTTTGATGAATTTTAACCTAAATAAATTATTTATTTAAATATTTCATATGATTTATAAGAAGGGTTGATCATGCCTTACAAGATATTCTCTCAAGATATATCTGCTCATTCGGCCAAAGGGAGTGTATTGCATCTTGCCTTGACCCTCGATTCAAACGCTTTAAATGTATAAACTTAATGCCACACTTGGAACCCTGATATCTCTATTCCCCGATTGGACTAATTGTTGCTTTATCTGATGTCCCCAGGAGTCACTACCCCGATCTCAAACTCCTAGCAAATGGCATGCCAAAGTTGGCCAAACCCTAACATGTAATTATTGCAGCAAATAAAGCAAGTCGATAAAATCCATACTATATTAAATAAAAATGAAAATTAAACTAATCCATAATTATAGCTTAGGTTGACAAACCTAGAACGAAACCTAGAACATCTCCTCAGGTGGAAGAAAACCATCAAAAGAAAGAGAAAAAGAGAGAGGATGAAAATAACCATTTTGAGTATGCCCCCACTTCCTCTTCTTCAATCTCTTCTTCTGCTTTTCCTCTACATGTGCCCTAGGGTGTTTCCACCCCAGTAGGGCCTCTTCAAAAAAGCCCAAATATGTCAAATCCTCCTCCTTTCGATCCCTACGGTTTGAGCTTTAAAACCTCCATTATCAACAATACCAATCCAATTTCCGTAAAACCAAACCTCAATCGTCGCGATAAATGTGCAGCAACGTCGCGACGTTAGATGTTTTTCGCAACGCCGCGACGCCGCCGCCAGCCCCCTCGCTTTTTCTCCAACTTCGTAAGGCCATAACTTTGTCATACAAATCTGACGGTGTTCTTGGTACCGTTGAAAGGATCTTGAAGTGAATCCATCCATATATGGAATGATAAAATATAAGCCCATATGATCTTCAAAACATCGTTACAGCCTCTGTCGGGCATGCGCTGCAATGTTTGGTCGATTTTCCAAGTTTGGAACTGCAACTTCTTTGTCTGAACTTCACCTTATGTCTGGGATATATTCAGAAAGATCTTGAAGTTTAGAATCCATCCATATATGGATTGATGCAATATGAGCTCATATGATGTCTGAAAATAAATTGAGGCTCTCCTGTCTGCTGGAGTTTTTCCACCACTGTAGGCTAATTCCATCAAATGGATGACCTGATCTATATGAACTTTTGTAGAATTAGGCACTTATTTAACATAAAACACTTAGAAAAACTAACTGAAAGAATAGAGATAAAATGAGTGACAAGATACCCACTCACACCCCAACTTAAATTCTTCGTCATTTCCAAAGCAAGAGGACTCACTGAAAAACAAACAAAATTGAAAGCAGACATGAACTAAAAATATTGAGATGAGATGATAAATAAGATTCAAATGAAGAATCACTAAGGGAATCACAATTTTCTAGAAATATTTTCCTTTTCAACAACCAAAATTAGACCTTAAACTTAAACTTTCTAAGGAACATGGCAAAGCGCATGTATGAGCAACGCAAATCAACCCCCTAAGTTTGCAAAGCTAATTTTTCCTATGGAAATTGAAGGCAGTGATAGCACACCAGTGTATAGCAAGGTCCTAGCACCCCCAAACTTAAGCTCAACTCACCTATTTGGAAGAAGCTAACTAAGAAAGGATAAGAACGCAACCTTTTTATTCATACCAAAATACCTAAAATTTTCCTAAATACCTAAAAAATGAAGGAGAACTAGTTGCCAAGAAGTTTTAGATGAGTGTTCCTCAGAGCGGGACCAGCACTTCAACAGCTGGGTTAAGGGCACCAGGCATTGTTCCCTTCAAACTCACCTAACACTCAACCAAACCATATTTTAGTCGTTGGAAGGATCCATCTTCCGTCCTTGCAGAAGTACACAAGTCAATGACTCCCGCCAATTGGTTAGTATTAGTTTAAAAGGCCCTTCTGGGTGTCTGATTCACTGTGGATGATCCACTGGTATTCTAATTCATGCCTATTTTTTTTTGACTTTTTTTCTTTTTTCACTTTTTCACTTCTTTCTATTGTTTTGCTTTTGTTTTTTGTTTTTTTCGGGCTCTGATGGCAATCCTTTTGTTTAGGTGTCCCATCACTTCCTAGGTGGCCAGAATCCCCAAGGTTAGCTAATTCAAGGCAAAGGGTCCTGATCATGTATATTGCTGGAGACCAAAAAAGTAAAAGATAGATTCTCGAGAAATAGCTTTCAGAGTGACACAATGGAGGTACTGGGTTAAGTCACCCATACCAAGAAAGTGCACACACCTGCATCATTTAAAAAACCTATGGTCCTGCTCCTTTTACACTGGGCATTTTTTGAATAGTTGTGTTCAAATGACTTTCTGAATAGCTAACAAGGCATCACAAATCCACCACATCAGATACAAAATAAATAAAATAAAGAATGAAAAGCACATGCAAACTGGGTCACCAAACAAACCAACTAAAATAGGTAAGGAGATACAAAAGCTAGATTTTTTAAATTTGTTTTTTCTTAAATGAATTATCAATCTACCCCAACTTCTAGAAAATGAACATTGTCCCTAATGTGAAAAACAAAAGCAAGAATGGATAACAGTACTCTCGAAATGATCAAGTCCTCAAGTTTCTAATGAATATGGTCGCTTGAGGTAAAGAGGTGTTAAGAGGGGTTGACTTTAAGTCCAAATGAAGGGATGCTTTGAATTATGGTTTCCTTTTGGCTCCCTTAAGCGCCTCGCACTATTGAACTCGCTTTCAACCTTTAGCTTCCAAACCAGATTTGAATCCCCAAAACTGAAATTAAAATTGAAACACGTAAAAACAAAACCACAAGAAATTTTATTGAACAAACAGCTCAAAACCAATCACTTAATAGAAAAAGGAAAGAAAACTTTAAGCTTGGGCCTCAGCCTCCCAAGTGAGTCAGCTTCCATTTTTTTCGAGTCCAAATAGACTTCACCAACTACTGATGGGTCGTGTTTTTGCCCCATCCTTCTAAGAGGTTGTTGTGCCTTCCAATCAGAACTTGAGCACATAGTTTCTCATAATCTACATTTTTTTGATTTCTATTTTTTAATTTTTTTGCTAATGGTTCCTCCTCAATTCATTGTTGGAAATGAATGATGTACTCATCCAATTTTGAATTTGGGATCGTCTTCTCATTTTTCAATTTTTCATGCATTCACTCATAAAGTCATCTCCGAAAAGTCTCTACAACCTCCTTTTACCTTTCCATATGATTCGGAGTAGCTTGAATCTTTTCCTCCTTTCAACCAAGTCTTTCAAAGTTTCACATTATCATCCTCCACTTGAGCTTCCTCAAGTTCTTCATTACCTCAGTTATTTCTTCCAATATACCCATTTCTTCTGATATTCACCCCAATGAGTAGATATGAACTCTCATGTTGTCCTTCAAAGGACATTGTAGCCAGGCCTTTGTCTTCATTCATATATTTTGCCACTTAGTTCTTCATACTCATACTCCTTCTTTAGGGGTGTTCTTCAAATAAAGTCAGTACCTGTAAGGGCCATTATCTCTTCTTTCACTTATCGAATGGTAAGGCTGAATTTGAACATTGAGCCTGCCAATTCCAATAATGAACTGGGAGATGCCCACACATTCTAGCATAAACTCTTTTCATTTCACTAATGCTGCCTTTAACTTTAAGTCATCTCATGGAGGCTTGACTCATCTCATTTGGATTAAAAACCGAGTAAACCCAACTTGAGAGTAGTCCATTTCATCCATTGGATTCTTGAAAACTGTAAGTTGTGCCATGGCAACGCTGAGTTCCTTCTTAATTCATCCACAGCTTCTTCTAGGCTTGATCTTTGGACTCGTGGATTTAAAATATAGCCTGTATTCCATGAGGTGTTCGGGTGTGGCTCCATCCAAAATTATGATTGCTCAAGTAAGGTACCTCCATATTGAGCATAACTATTGATGAATATGGTTGCCAAGTTAATTTGACTTCGCAATTGATTTGTCACTCTTCTTGATGTCACCCAATTGTCAGATTCTAGTTGCCGCCTCGGCGAGCCAATGCACGGTCAACCTCGATGATCTGGATCCATCAGGATTGAAACTTGCATTTCTCGCTTCTAAGTAGTATGTTTCTTACGGTTCTCTAGTCTTGATCAAAAGGAACTAGTTCGCCTTGACCCTATCTTCGCATGCATGCATTAACCTCCCGAACCACAAAAATAAATGTAAAGAGAGACCAAGCAACGCTACCTGGATGTAAACGGGTAAAATAAATAAAATGTATTAAATAAAAAAATTGATCCAAAGTAATATCTAGTGCGTTGTTGTCAATATCACAAAACTTCCTCCTCGCGAACGGCGCCAAAACTTGATGTGCCAAAAGTTGATGTGTAAAATGTTTACGCCTTATGCAATTAAATGCTGCCGCTCAAGTGCAATATAGTTTACCTAAGTATGGATATCGATCCACAGGGAGAAGGTGTCATCATCACTTTACGCTTTAAATATTATCTGACCTAAAATCGTAATGAATTCTCGATTAATAAAAAGAAAAAACTAATCCTGGTGCTATTTGCTAAACCAATTAATTGAGGAAAAAATAGGGTTTTTCCTTCACCTGTCACACTCGATGAATTTTAACCTAAATAAATTATTTATTTAATATTTCATATGATTTATGCTAGCGGGTTGATCATGCCTACAAGATATTCTCTCTCAAGATATATCTGCCTATCTCGCCAGTGGGGTGTATTGCACTTCCGCCACCCTCGACCAAACGCTTAAAATGTATAAACCCTAATGCCACTTGGAACCCGGATATCTCTCATTCTCGATTGACCAATTGTTGCTTTATTCATGCCCCTAGGAGTCATCATCTCTCGATCTCAGACTCCTAGCAATGGCATGCCAAAGTTGGCCAAACCTTAACATGTAATTATTGCAGAAATAAAGCAAGTCGATAAAAATCATACTTATATTAAATAAAAATGAAAATTAAACTAATCCATACAAGTGCGCTAGGGTTTTGAGACAAACCCTAGAACGTAAAACCGAACATCTCTCGTGGAAGAAAACCATCAAAAGAAAGAGAAGAGAGATATTGAAAATAAACGATTTTGAGTGAAAGCCCCATCTCTCTTCTTCAATCTTCTTCTTCTTCAAGCTTTTTCCTTCAAGATGTGTGCCCCAGGTGTTTCCACCCCAAGAGAGGGCTTCTCCCTTCAAAAGCTCCAAATCTTGTCACAAATCCTCCTCCTTTCGATTCCTAATACGGTTTGAGCTTTAAACCCCTCCATTATGGGCCTCAAAATGTGGCTACCAATCCACCTTCAGTGCCAAATCTCGAACGTCACAGCCGTGCAGCAAACGTCGTGACGCTGGGATGCTCTTTCCTCGCAACGCCGCGACGTTGGCTCAACGTCGCGACGTTGCTGCAGTCCTCTGTTTTTTCTCCAACTTTGTAAGGCCATAACTTTGTCATACGAACTCCGATTTGGGTGTTCTTGGTACCGTTGGAAAGCTCTTGAAGTTTAGAATCCATCCATATATGGATTGATACAATATGAGCTCATATGATTTCTGAAAACATCAAAATACAGTAGCCCCTCTCTGCTGAAGGTGCCGTAATGTTTGCTGATTTTCTTCAAGTTTTGGAACTTGCATAACTTTGGTTCGAACTCCAATTTTGGTGTTCTTGGTATCTCTAGAAAGATCTTGTATTTAGAAACCATCCATATATAAAGAACATGCAATATGAGCTCATATGATGTCTGAAAACGCTCAAAATCTCGCAGGCCTCCCCGGCTGCTTTCCTCGAGCAGTTTTTCCACCAATTTTGTACAATTCCACCAAATGGATGACTTGATCATAAGTGTGAACTTTTAGAGAATTAGGGCACTTATTTAACATAAAAACACTAGAAAAACTAACTAAATAATAGAGATAAAATGAGTATTTAAGATACTCATCAATTTTACACATATTCATTTATCAAAATGCACAATGGATGCATGATCTAGACCTATGCCCATCAAGTCCTAGGTATTTGTATACCTAAGCTCCGATACCAAGCTATGACACCCCAAATTCGGGGGTCCCGTTGACAACCTGTCAACCCATGGAATTCCTATGGATTTTGGGTGACCCGATACCACACTGTTGTGTCCCACGATCGATCCAGAGCTAAGACGACAAAAAATCGGGTATAGTCTCCCTTTGTTCCGAGGAGAGCTCTACCCAACATATAACCTGTTTAACAAGATAATTCATAACTCCACCCGTGGTCTCAATGTATAGTATTGACCACACATGGTCCATATGTTCATATCCCCAATATACATCCCTTATCTAGACCTATCTATTCATACTTAATTCTAAAATATGAGAATGAAACACTTAATTACGCCCCCCAGAGTCCGAACATCACGAATCTCTAACCATGATTACATACCTGACTATTTAGACAATAGTCCCAAAAGAATTTAGTTACAATTCTTTTATACAAAATACTTTTTACAAAGGAAATATCAAGGCCTCCTTCATAATCACGACCTCATTGATTTGTGCCACAGTAGGGGTGCCGGAATCAACAAAATTTATGCTCTGTTGCTCCTATTGTCGAGCGTAATCCATCGCAAAGATAAATGGCTCTGTGGATCAAACATGTGGATGAGTTTCGTCTTACAAATGACTTGTATAATGATTCAAAATGGTGAGGCTTTCATTTGGATTTCCGGATTTGCATAAAAAGTGTGGTTGTTGTTATCACCAAACTAGCTGAAAGCAATTTAGAATAAGATGTAAAAAGAAGACCTTGAAGTTTTGGGTCACTAGTTTGGTATGATGGGGTTGTAGAGGTGTCCTCGAGTTATTTCCTTGCATTAAGGCAAAATGACATATAGTCATTTCCAAAACCGGATCTTTGTTTAACTTAAAACCAACCCATAGTAACATTCCTATTTGAACCATACAGCATTTACTAAGCATTTAATGTTCCTACAGTTGAAAATAAAGCATTTAACCTACTTTCAGTGGCTCGTAAATGACATCTAATGGATGTCAGTGTATCTACCATTAAGAATACACTGAACCCTAAAGCATGCCAAGTATTGACCAAAGAAAATACATTAAATAGCATTTAAACCTAGTTTGGAAAGTTTGAAACACAAATACGCAGTACTTGCTTCATGAAAATAGAGGAACACCTGCAAACCCACATCAACCAATCCCAAGAACCCTCCTTCAAGGTTTCAGGCTTAAATTAAACATCCTTCAGTTGTCATCCTCAAACGGGTGTGTTTGGCAGCCTAGAAAATGAGGGAAAGAGGAGAAGAGAGAAAATGGGAACCAAAACAGGGGCCGTAAATGAAACCGCGTGAAATGAATAGCTAGGTTACAAAATGTTCATAATATGGCTTATAGGCCCACAAACATGCGAAAAATACCCTAAACTAACCTAAATAATATGATTACATTGAGGGAAAAGAGAAATTAATCAAAATGGAGTCAGCTTGGATCAACAATACAAAAACACGATGCGTAATTTTTCAAGAGTAGCTCTATAATTTTCGCTATATAGCTAAAATTTGTTATGATAGCTGTTCTTCGCTTATCATAGCAAAAATTCAGCATAGCTTAAAATTTTCGCTTATGATTATAAAATTTCGCAATGCTTCTGCGAAACTGCCAATCTTCACCAAGTGTTTCCTCGCATCCTCCAACAAGATTATGCATCTTCCACCCTGCTATGTCTTCATCCCAGGCTTGATGAAATCGACAAGAATTCATACGAACTCGGCACAAATCATAACAATTTCGATGCCAAGCTTGATATGATGGTAAAGGTTTACGAAACCTGTAAAACTACCAAAAACAACCTCGAAACAAAATCAGAAGTACTAATCGGACCTGCACATGTCAATTGGCTTAAAAAATATGATTAGTAAGCAAAAAACACTCAAAACCTATCTTAAATAGGACTCAAAATAGCACTTTTTGAGTACTAATCACACCCTCTAACCGACACATTGCTAGTCCCTTAGCAATGCTAAAAATAATAAAGGGTATGCAGGCTATGCTTTGGAAAAAAGAGTATTCTATTCAAAAAGTGTGTGTACAAGGACGCTTTACCTTCAGTATGAAAAATTTGGACTCTATACAAAAACCAACACGAGAGAACAATTGCCATATAGGAACAAGTTTCAGGGCAGCATCAATTCCAAGGAAGTCAACCTGAACTTCCACCAAAATCTAAGTACTTAGTAACCAACAATCCAATGTTGCTAAGCTATTCCCTCCCCCCAACCAAGCTACTTCCAGGACCTTAAACTGATGACCAACCTAAATAGATTCAATTACACTCTTATTTCTTACTTCGATTGTATTGTAAGGTGCAATGCTAAAAACTCGACTTCACCAAAGTCCATGTAACGGGGGTCCACGGATGACTCCCAACCAATTAAGGTTTGTGGCATCGTCGTTGACTGGCCGACCACTAACTCTTCAGGCTTCACCCCGGACTTCGAATGATTTCGAGAATTCAGCTCCCACAACTCACTAAACTCTACCCATCCAATCGTGTAGAGAACAAAAAGTCGGTAAGTGACCCCAACCTGAATGCTTCAGTGGCACCGGCTTTAAAGGCTTTCTCGCTATATACCCTTGAACCTGTGCTCGTTTCAAGGTAAAGTGTCACGCGGCTTTCTATTCTATTTTTCTTTCTTTCTTTTATTTTTGCTTTTCTTTTTCATTTGAAGACTTCATTAGTCTTCTATTTGTGGGTACATAACCTATTATGGGTCACAACCCACCCATGTGTTTTGCCAAGTAAAAGAGGTGATAGCAAATTTTTCTCACGAGCTTAAAGTCATCTATTTTCACCATTTTTCTCGATTGATTTTATATAAAGACTGATTTATATGCAGGAATCTGGAATAAATTTCACCAAATTGCTGTGCATAAAGGAATTCAAAGAGCGTAAATTGCAGTAAAAGGAGCGCACGTGGCCGAAGCAAGATCGATATAATCGTCGTAATGAAGCTACAAAGCAAGAGAAGGCAAAGGATTAAAGAATTTGATGTTGTGAAGCTTTTTACAGAATCAAAATGCATATTCTAAGTTGTACTCGCAAAGCTCCATTGCAAATGAAGCGTAATTGAAGACAAAGCGAAATGGATGAAGGAGCTCAAACTCAAAAAACAACCGTGAATCGACAAGAAGAAGACATGATGTCGCGACATCATTTTGAGGTCGTGATAGCATTTAACTCAGTATAGTGGACAATGAGGTCGCGACACCAAAAAGAAGTCGCGACAGAAGATAAAAAAATTGACTGAACACTTATGTCGCGACATCTGACGCAGTCGCGACATCAAAGACGGAAAGTCGTATAGCCGCTGATGCCAGCTTGGTAAGGAAACTAAGGTCGCGACATCAGTTGCACTAAAAAGAAGGTCGCGACAAGATCAAGCTGTCGCGACATCAACTACACAGAAAGGGAGTCGCGACATCATTCAGCGGTCGCGACAACATTGGTGAGAAAAGAAGGTCGCGATACAGATCGTTGTCGTATTATCCGCTGCAGCACCGTAAGGTCGCTATTAAGCACTTTCAAGAGGTCGCGACATCAAAATACAAAGAATTGCTGGCGACGCCGCTAGTCGTCGCGGACAACAATTGCAATGCAATGGCGTCGCACATCATCTAGCTGTCGCGACATCAAATACAAAGAAGAGAGGTCGCGACAAGATCAAGCTGTCGCGACACCGCCATTTTCAAGACATGTCGAACCAAACGTAGGCTCCCCGCGACAAAGATCGATTAACAACAGAGGTCACGACGAGGGCCATGTCGCGACAAGACGCATACCGGGCCGCTTAACTAAAGTCCAAAAGAAATGCATCGAAATTAGCCCAACTTCTAACCCTATAAATATGCAACCGCAAAAAGAAGAAACACAAACTTCTGTGGGCGACTAAAGAGAGATTCGATCAATAAGGCTCTCGTATTTTTATTTTTTCTTTCTTTTATTTTATTTTCTTTTTTTTTTCGTTGATTTTATTTAGATTAGATTAGTTTGTATTTTCGCTTCGAATTTGATTCGAACGTTAATGTAGCGATTTAGCCGAATGCGCATTTATATTTCTTCAAATTACCGTCTGCTGTTTCTCGGAATTCCGCATAAATTTTGGATTTCGAACACCTAGCTTCCTGACATTTGGCGTGGTTTTCTTTGATCAAGAAACCAATGTATGGTATAATTCAGTAATTTAGAAACCCACCCATTGAATTGACCATTGTCGAAATTATCTTCAAGTAAAGATTTTATCTATTATTGCTGAACTTCAGATATTAAATCGACTTGCTGGTTTTTCTTGTTTCCTGGAATTGATCCCAACGTCAGTCTCCTATACCCTTAACAAGATTGTTTCAAGCTCTGATTTCCACCAGGAGGCCCTCTGAGTGACACAGAGAAGGCATTCCTGAGAGTAATGAACAATTTCTAGAAGGTATACGAACCTGATATTGATGATCTAATGTGCTCTGTATAATTAAATCGATACATCCTCTTCTCACTTGAAACCGAGAATGAGTTGAGTGAGTTATCAATTTAAGCATGCAGAGAGTTTACCTCAATTCGAATAGTGAATTCGATCCCGTGTTAGTAAGGATCTAATCAAGGAAAGAGTAAGTCGTTTCAATTTTGATAGACAGAACATGTTGCAAACCTTTGTAATGATCAGCTTAAGGAGCCTGTGCTCATAAATCTACGTCAGGGGTATGAAGTATCGAAAGAAAAAATACCTTAACAAGGCTACTCGTATTTAAAAGTAGTTATCTAACCTGAATGGTTCGAGAGGAAATGCTGAAGGTGAGATGATGAATAGTGGGGTTTGGAGAGATCCAAGCCACACTATCTATTCCTTGGACTAGTTTTAAAATCAGAAGTTCGGGGAAAAGCAAAGTTACAAAGACACGCCGTGAATTGATTCTTCACAATAGCTGATTATTCAATGTTTTCTTTAAAGATAACTGTTCAATCTAAATTTTTTATTTTAATGTTTCAATATTCAATTCATTTGTTATTCATTCATTTTTCTTTTACTTCATTATTTTCAGGCTTTCAAAGAAAAATTCCAATATCATATTATCGTCCAAATAGTATGTGCTTAAGTAGTCAGTAGCTTGATTGAAAATTATCGAGACTGTGGATCGATATCTGACTTAAATCCAATTTACTACTTGTTCGATCTCGTGCACTTGCAAAGATAATTGGATCAAAAACCACAAAGAAGATGGTTTACTCTTTATGAAATATCTTTTAATCAATACTATAGCTAAGGAAACCCACACTCAAGTTTAATGGTTTTATTGCTGGGGACTAGATAATAATCCTTGGGTAATAAGTCATAAATTTGAATAGGTGTTTTGATCCATATCCATTCAAAGAAGTGGTCAACAAGTTTTATGGTGCAGCTTGCCAAAGATTAGATAATAATCTTTTGGTAATTGTGTTATGAACTTGTGTACATACTCTGATCCGGTCAACAAGTTTTATGGCGTCGTTGCCGAGGATCGAAAGAATTTAGTAAATCAATATTCTGACGAAAGAAAGAAATGCTAATTTGGACATTTTGAAGAAAAAGAACAAAAATAGTCTTTCAAGCAGTGGTTATTTTTAGCCACTAACCTTTAACAAACCATATTGAAAATATTTGTTGACCGTACTCAATTCTATTAATGTATGTGTGTTTTGATTTTCAAGGATAAAATTTACCATAGAGCAAGATAACGATCCGATTCCACAGACACCGAATTAGAGAGAACACCTCGTGCTTCTGAGAAACAAAAAGGGTTGGAAAACTCACCCATGGCGTAAGAGCAAGATCAGATCGGGGCGACGCATCGCCAGAATCAAGGCCTCCAATCATCGATACAATGAGGACTTCGAGACCAATTATTCAGATGAATACTGCAATCGACAAATTTTACGCTTGATGCCAATAATTTTGAACCAAGCTAGCACTGACATAATGGTTCGAAGAATACAGCTTTACTCGGTCATCCTACGTAAGATCCAAATGAGCACTGGGAAGGTTTCTCGTGATGGAAAACACGGTGAAGTTGGAACGGGGTGAGACTGCAGGTCATAAAATCGCATTTATTCCCATTTTCTAAGAGATGTGCCACCTACATGGTATGAATCTCTACCATATGGTTATGTTGATACTTGGGAGGAGCTTGTAGAAGCCTACTTGGGTAGATTCTTTCCACCTTCACTCACCTCTGAGAGAAGGAGGGAGATAATTGTGTTCCAGCAAGGGGAAGATGAAAGCCTTTACGTAGCTTGGGAAAGATTCAAAAGGTTGCTGAAGAGGTGTCCAATGCATGGAATAGATCTAAAGACCCAGATGGACATAGTGTATCATGCTCTGAATGATACATCTAAGGGTATTATTGATGCTTCAAGGCCGTGGAGCATTCAAACCCAAGAGGCCAAGTAAGATCCGACGAGGACTCCGGGCTAAATGTGCACATGAAAGCTCCATCTGGAAGTTTTCAAGATCAATTGCGAGGAAGAGGAACTATGGAGTTGAGCAAGATGATGTACCCATGGAGGCCAAGCTAGACGCCATCATGTTAGAATGGACAAGCAAGAGAGGAAGATGCACACCGGCTTAGTGAAATAGAGTAGTCGAGAGGAACTATCGAGAGGGAAGTGCTGATGTACCTAATCGAAGAGTCAGTTTTAAGATGCCGAGGAGGTTAAGTGTTTGGGGGGAACCAAGACACTTCAAACCAAATCCCTTAACATGCCAAAGACACTCATCATCCAAAGACTGAGGAACCATGAAAATTTTTCATATGGGTGAGGGCTTCACAAGGCCCTAGCATGGACAAAATCCTAACAAGGATATCAAACCACTCAAGGTTCCCAGCGAAGAACAGCAAGGAGGTGAAAATAGAAACGAGTACCAGGGTCAGAGGAGAGCCCAAATCCATTTAGATCAAATGTCGCATCTACGGGGACAAGAAGGCAAATCCCATGAATTAAAAGTTTCAGAATTTGGCTCTAACAATTCTCAAATTTTTCAGAAGACCACTAATGCCTCCTCAAGAACCCCAGCACAAATAGGCAACTGCTCTAAACTCCGCGCAAACTGGGGATAGAAAGATGCCTTTCCCAAAGGACACAAAGAAGAATCCGAAGACCTATGGCTGTGGCAAATGGTGGGAAAGACTTGAGGAAAAGAAAGAAAAGACAAAGTAACCAGGTTATAAGGCCCATAAATCATGAAACACTGGAAAGGAAAAAGAAAGAAGGAAATACTGTCAAGAGAAGGCTAGAAGCAAGAAGACCCAGTAACACCAAATACAATTCTATCGCACAGAGAGGGTCATAAAATCAAAGATAGAGGGAACAGGTTCTAAAGACCTTTCAGAAGCCGGAGATCAGATGCCTTTCTGCATGCAGCGGCGTTACTCATGCCACTTTTCTTATAAAATGAAAGACATAATGAGCAAAAAGAGGAAGATTGTCAAGAAGGAATTGTGAATTTGATCGCAACTCGCAAAGGCCGTGATCAAGAGAGGCTTTCCGTAAAAGATGAAGGATCCGGGGTGGAGCTTCACCATTCCCGCAATCACTGAGAGTTCGAGTTTCGTAAAGCACTCGTGACTCAAAGCGCAGATCAATTTAATGCCTTACTCTGTTGCCAAGAAGTTAAGTTTGGGGAGATTATCCACCATCACTACCCTCCAAATGGCAATATAGAACCCTGAAACTCAAGGAATCATAGAAGATGTGCTGGTAGCCAAGGTGAGGTACTTATTTTTCTCCACACCGATCATCATACCGATACTGAGGAAGATTCACAAGTCCCTCTGTTGATGGGAAGGCCATTCTTAGCAACTGGAGTAGCTTTAATCGATATGCAAAAGGGAATTCTCACACTCAGAGTTGGAGAAGAGACAGCTGACTTCAATTTAATCAGAAGTTTGAGGAATTTAGATATAGAAAGGGATGATATCAAGTCAAGAGAAGATGCATATGTCAACAACTCTGATTTTTACTATGATTGTAATGACCAACTTTCAATCAATGAGGAAGAGATGAATTTCAAAGATTCAAGGTCGTGGATTCGGGGATTTTTCTCCGCACATCACTTGCATTCTATCGGTGATGAGTCTTCAACAAATGGGATAAATAAAGAGACAAAATTTAAGAAAAGGAAGCCCATCAAGAAACCAAAGGAAGAAGGGAAGCCAAGGTTTTAAAAGAGTTGCCTAAGTCATTAAAAATATGCTTACCGAGCTACCAAAGAACAAAACCAAGAGCACACTTTCCCGCCGCACTTGCATGCCGAGGAACAAAGGTTAATGGAAATTTTGGTCAAGCATATGAGTCTATCATACGGTCTATCAAGATTTAAAGGTATCACCATCAATATGCATGCACAAAATACTCTTAGAAGAAAGTGCAAGGCCAACCGGTTGAATACTTCAAAGGAGATTGAATCCAAACAAGAATACAAAGAAGTAGAAGGAGGTGCTCAAATGGTTAAATGGGTCGGGTTTTATCTATGTACTCGCATACCTGGTTAGCCTACCCATGTGGTTCCAAAGGGTGGATTTCTATCAGAATCAGAATGATGTAAAATGAATGATTCCAATGTAAGAACAAAGGATGATGAGAATATGCATTGATTACGTGAAGTTTAACACAAAGAACCAGAAAGATCATTTTCCTTACCTTTCATCGGACGTATGCTAGATGTTAGCAGACATCATCATTTTTGTTTTCTCTGGATGGATATTCAAAGTTACAACCAGATTGCAATTGCACCTCGAGACCAAGAAAAGACTACATTTACATGCCCTTATGGTACTCGCCTAAGGATGCCATCTTCGAGCTTTTTTTATGCAACGCCCCGCTACTTTCCGCAGATGTATGATGCCTATGTTCGTATTCGTCGAGAAGTCAGAGATTTTTATGGATGACTTCACAAGCATGGGTCCAGCTTTGAACAATGTTTGAACAACCTGGAAATAGTGCTTCAAAGATGCAAGGACAACAAATTTAGCATTAAATTGGGAAAATGCCATTTCATGGTAAATGTGGTTGCATTGTTTTCGTCATAAATTTCACATGTAGCCGAAGTGGACTAATCCAAGATTTCCATTATCAAAACCTTTAGCACCTCCCACAACAAGAAAGGGTATAAGGAGTTTCTTGGGCATGGGTCGATTTGTTAGGAGATTCATCAAAAACTTTCAAAGATAGCCGCATCACTATGCAGACATCGAGAAGGACAAGTTTAATTCTGATGATTCTCGCAAGGTCTTTGAAGAAATCAAAATCGATTGGTTCAAGCACCTATCATGGCCGCACTGCATCGGGATCAGGATTCAAGTAATGTGTGATGCCGCTGACTTCGCAATGGGGTCGATTGGGGCAAAGAAAAGAGAAAATATTCAGAGTCATATATTATGCTAGCAGAACCTTCAATGAAGCACAAGAAAACTATTCCACAACTGAAAAGGAGATGCTAGCCATAGTGTTTGCTTGTGAGAAATTCAGGCCATACATTCTGGGATCCCATGTTATAGTTCATATTGCACTTCATGCCCATCAAATATCCGATGTAAAAAAAGTTGCTTAAGCTAAGACTCCGATAAGATGGGTGCTACTGCTGCAAGAGTTTGATCTGGAAATTAAGGATAAAAAGGGTTGTGACAATGTGATAGCTGATCACTTGTCCAGAGTAGAACAGAATGAAACAGAAAAGGAGGAGGCAGAATTAAAAGAGAACTTCCCAGATGAACAGCTGTTTAAGGTGTCATTCCAAATTCCATGGTATGCTGATATTGTGAATTACTTAGCTTGTGGAGTAGTTCCTCAGGAATTCAGCTACCAACAGAAAAGAAAGCTCAGGACTGACAGCAGATATTACATCTGGGATGACCCACTACTATTTAAAAGAGGTGCTGACATGATTATCGAAGATGTGCGGCAGAGTAAACACGTAAAATCTTAATGAATGCCATGCATCACCATATGGAGGGCATTTTTCTGGAGAAAGAACAACTCACAAGATAATTCCACCGGATTTTATCAGCTCCACTATCTTCGTAGAGATTATAAATAATGGGATCAAATCAGTGATAGATGCCAAAAGATTGGAAATATCAGCAAATAGAAATGAAATGCCCTAAAGGCATAATGGTGGTAAATTTGATGTAATGGGGGATGTGATTTTTTATGGGACTTTTCCACAATCATTTGGAAACTCAGATATACCGCTAATAAAGTGGATTATGTTTCCAAATGGTGAAGAATATTTGTCCAAGGAATGATACTAACATAGCTTGTGAGTTTTTACAAAAAATATTTTTGAGCAACTGGAATACCTTAACTATCATTAGTGATGGGGAAGCCATTTTGCAAACAAAATATTCTCAAACTCATGAGCAGTATGGGATAAAGCATATATGAGTTCCAGCTTATCATCCCTGCACCAATGGATGTGCGTAGATTTCCAACAAAGGGAGATCAAAAGAATCTTGGAAAAGACTGCTTAGTTCAAGGTGAAGGATCGTCTTCCAAACTTGATGATGCACTTCTCGGGGCTTACAGATCGCATTCAAACTCCCATCGAATGTCCCCATACAGAGTTGTCTTTAGCAAACCATGTCATCTACCTCTTGAATTGAATTACAAAGCTATGTGGGCCATCAAGAAGCTGAATTTCGATTTCAAAATAGCAAGTGGAAGAGAGATCGCTCAACCGAATGAACTGAAGAACTCCAGAAATGAAGCCTACGATAATGCTAGGATAAGGCAAAGACAAGACAAAGAAATGGCTGATCAAAAGGATTATGAGGGAAAGAGTTCGTAGAAGGGATCAAGTTCTGCTATTTAACTCCAGAATAAGACTGTTCCCAGGAAAGTTGAAATCAAAGTGAGGACCATATACAAAGGATGTTAAGCACTGCTATCTCGAATAGTAACATTAAAGACTGGATGTCAAAGAATTTAAAGTCAATGGGCAAAGACTGAAGCATTATCAAAGCAGGGAGGAAAGAAAAGAAGAGTTACAGCTGGTTCATTGAGAGAGAAAAAGAATCAAAACAACAAGTCCAGCTAAGGACTCAAAACTGAGCAGCTGATGGGAAGCAACCCATAGAGACTTTTAGTTTCTGATTTTAGACTTTGAAATTTTTTTTAGAATTCACCTTGATTTTGTTTTCTCTAGTTTTTATAATGATTAGTTAGTAATATAGAAGTTAATTTTGGTTTAATTAAATCCTTTCTGTAGATGTTGCAGAGTGCTTGTGCAAAAATGCAAAGGAAGGAGAGAAAGAGACAATTCCAGGACAACTCCAAAGAATTCAATGTAGAAGGAGAGCTATTTGAGGTAAGGAGCATTCTTTTCCTATACAAATTCTGTGAGTGAATAGAATATGTTTGAATTGCTGTGTGGAATTGATTTACTTTGATGGCGAATTTGATAATTGATAAAGAATGAAAAGCTATATGTTCATTAAATTTAAGGCAAATGCAGACTAGGTCGCGACAAAGACTTATGTCGCGACAGAAACTGGGGTCGCAACAGGTTGGATGTCGTGGACTCGCCGCATTGAAGGAATAGTGCGGCAGGTCTGCAACAGGTTATGTCACACAGAAATTCTCACGCGACCGAATGATCGGGTCGCGACAAGAATTCTCCAAGAGATCGTGAGGTCGCTTACATCTTAACAATGACATGAAACACCTTAGGTCGAAGCCAGAGGATAACTGGTCCTCCCATAATTTGAGTATGTCGTGACAAACCATCATATGTCGCTATTACGAGAAGGGTCACAAATAGCATTCTAATTTTGCCCCTAAATTTAATGACAAAGACAACTGGAAATAGATAGTAATAAATGCAGAAACAGAATTCAATTCATGGAATGAATCGATTAGTTTATGATGCTCATTTTCGAAGAAAATAATCAGAGGAAATTTAGGAAAATCTTTTAATATTCGTTACTTCATTCTAAAAATTCCCATCAGAAACATCAAGAGAGCAAGAATTCGAGGAGTCTTATTCAATGCATATGTTGAAAACTTAAAAAGAAGAATAAATGACCTCGATGCTTCCTGAGAGACTAAAATCACTATAAAAGGATGGAAGAACAAAGGAAGAAAAACAAACAAATAAATTGGGGAAGATGGAGAAAAAGAGAAAAGAAGAGCTTCAAGGTGATGAACACAGAGTTTATGGAATGGATGGAGTCGGAAAACAAACCGATTCGATTCCTTGTTCCATAAAACGATGTGTAATCAAGAGAGTAGTTGATGGGAAGGGAATAGGAAGAAGGGTTAATTAGAACCCATCAACAAGAAGCTTAAAAGAAAAAGGGAGAAGCAGCCCCAATTTGTTGGACAACCTTGTTAACGACCGGATCACTCTTGAAGGAGCTCAAGGTCTGGGGAACTAAATTTTGAAGTAGGGGCTGCAACCTTCTGAAGAAGATATAGGAACTTAGATCAAGAAATAAAGGATTTTTCTCGAACTTAGGTACAGTTTTATTTGTAAGAAAAGCAGATTGTACATTATCGAAATGGTTTTACATTTAAATAATATTTCTGTTGACTGACGAATTGGCTGTTCATTAGATATGAATTGTATTTCTATGTTTTCTGTCTAGTAATTAAAAAAATAATTCTATTCTTTCTCAAAATTGCATAGACTGAAACACAAATAGATGTAGAATAAGGGCTGAAAGGCATGCAATTTAATTGAAACACAAATTGCAAATTAGTTTGAGTTTGGCGGCTAAGTTCAGAATAAGGATGGTTATACAATTGAAGGAACAAAACAATTTTTTGAGTTTGTGGTATGAACAGTGAGTCAAGAAACCTGTTGGACATAACATCATTTGAATTCTCATCAACTGATATGAGTCAAGAAAATCCTTAGGGTTAATCACAGTTAATCAACTCAAATTCTAGAACTTGTTAGATTATTGATCAAGGCGAAATCCTAGGTGATACAACCAACAAGAAATGATGCAGGCCATCCTTGGAAAGTTTGAGCCATTCTAGCCATCCCTATTCATATGTTGATGCATATACTTTAGTCCTGCAATTGGAGGCCAAAACAAGTTCTTATTTTCAAAATAAGCCAATGGAGACCCCAACCCATCCTAAAGAATCAATCCTCCAAAGAACCTGTGATTACCAAAGAATTCAAAAAGAGAGGAAGAAATAAAGTTTGGGGGAGCATAAATTTTTGAGGAACTCAAGGAGAAAATACAGAAAAAGGGACTTAAGAGAAAAAGATCTATATCAGAAAATATAGCAGAAAAGAAGGCTTGAAGGACAGTTTTGGTTTCGTGGCCTCGACTCTCAACAATTAAGTTCTTAGGGGTGTTTCAACACCTAGTACCCTAATGCCATCTGGTATGGGAGTTACTAACCCAAAGTTCGCTAAGAGTGTTAGAAAGCCTAAGAAGACAAAATAAAGGTACTATTCCCCGAATGGTGATAAAGAGAAAGAAAATTCCCCACTAATTTACAAATGAGAAATGGGAGCATACAGCTGAATAGAAGAAAATCAGAGGTGGTATCCTAAACATGAAGCCTGGGGAGCTTTACAAAGAAATTACAAGAAAAAAAAAAGGCAGCATGTGAGTAAGAAAGGAAAAAGAGCATTGGTAATCTTGACCTAAAAGTCCCATCCAACCTACCATTTACCCAAGCCTAATATGTCTAAAGACCTCGATTGACCAAGGGGTCGGAATTACCTACATTAGTGGAGATCAATATGAACAACAAGCTTATGGAGTTTGAAAAATCAGAAAAAGATCAAAACTGTGAACATCCTCTAAGGGTTAATTGACTCATTAAGGAAATGAGAAAGAAAAATAACTTACATTTCAGCAGGATCAATTAACTATACTGTTTGTAAAACAATTTCAACAATTTGGTTTTGTATACTAGAGAAAGTAAAAAACTAACCTTGATGTGGACTTAAAAGCTGAATACACAGAAAAGAATGCAATTTCTAGTCTTTCAATTAAATTGGTTTAACCAGAAACGTAATGCAAAAATGTCCTTTTGTTCGAGGACAAACAATCTTTCTTTTTCTTTCGCTGGGGACAACCAAAATTTTAAGTTCGGGGGAGTTTGATGAACTTAAAAGTCATCTATTTTCAATCCATTTTTCTGATTGATTTTTTATATAAAAGACTGATGAGTATGTGCAGTGAACTGGAATAAACTTCACCCAAATTGCTGCGTAAGGGAATTCAAAAGAAAGGTAATCACAGAAAAGGAGCAGAATGTGGCCGAAAGCAAAGACTGGAGCATAATCAATGAATGAAGTCAGTAGCAAGGAAGCAGAAAAGGATTAAAGAAATTGATGTTGTGAAGCTTTTACAGCAATCAAAATACATATTCGGGTTGCAATTACAAAGCTCCAGTTGCAAATGAAGCGTAATTGAAGACAAAGCGAGCTGGGCGTGAAAGGAGCTCAAAGTCAAACAACCAGGAATTGATGAAGAAGAAGACATGATGTCGCGACATCATTCTGAGGTCGCGACAGCATTTAACTTAGTATAGTGGACAATGAGGTCGCGACGCCAAAAAGAAGTCGCGATGTAAGATAAAAATCGATCAACACTTATGCCTAAGATCCGACGCCAGCCGCGACACGCGACGAGTCAGGCTACGCGACAAAGCAGCTTGCAAGGAAACTAAGGTCGCTGGCATCACAGACTAAAAAGAAGGTTCGCGATTAAGATCAAGCCGTCACGACATCAACTACACAGAAAGGGAGTCGCGACATCATTCAGCGGTCTCGACAACATTGGTGAGAAAAGAAGGTCGCAAATAAGACTGTCACGCGATATCCGCCAAGACCGTAAGGTCGCGATAGTTCGGGAGGCTCGGCACAAAATACAAAGAATTAAGCCGCACGCCGCGTAGTCGCCGTGACAACAATTGCACGCAATGTAAGGTCGCGACATCATCTAGCTGTCGCGACATCAAATACAAGGAGAAAAGAGGTCGCGACAAGATCAAGCTGTCGCGACACCAACTTCACTTAAGACATGTCGCAACCAAACAGAGGCTCCTGCGACAAAGACTGAGACAACAACAGAGGTCACGACGAGGGCTTGATGTCGCGACAGTATCAGCATACTGGGCCAGTTAACTAAAGTCCAAAAGAGAAATGCATCGAAATTAGGGCCCAACTTCAGAACCCTATAAATATGCAGCTGCAAAAGAAGAAACGCAGCTGCGGGGCGACTTGAAAGAGAGATCTGGGTTGCTGAAGGCTCCTGTATTTTTATTTTTCTTTTCTTTTCTTTTATTTTCTTTTGTTTTTCTGTTGATTTTATTTTAGATTAGATTAGTTTGTATTGCCTAATTTGATTCGAACGTTAATGTGAAGGATTTAGCTGAATGCGTATTTATATTTCCTTTCAAATTACTGCCTGCTGTTTGAATTCCGTACAAAATTTTGGATTTCGAACACCTAGCTTCTATTTATAGTGGTTTTCTGATCGCAAAACCAATGTATGGTATAATTCGCACTTAGAAACCCAAATCTTCCATCACCTCTGACGCGTTATCATTTAAAATTATCTTTCCAGCAAGATTTTATTCATTATTGCTGAACTTTATATTAAATCGACTCTGCTGGTTTTTCTTGTTTCGAATTGATCCTAACGCGGGCCTCCTATACCCTTAACGAGATTACCAAGCTCGATTTACCAGAGGCCCTCCGAGTGACAGAGAAGGCATTCCCGAGTAATGAATAATTTCTGAAGGTATATCGAACCCGACATTGATGATCTAATGTGCTCAGATAATTAAATCGATACATCCTCTCACTTGGAAACCGAGAATGAGTTAAGTGAGTTATCAATTTGCTACGCAGAGAGTTTACCTCAATTCGATCAAAGGAATTCGATCCCGTTAGTATGATCTAATCAAGGAAAGAGTAATGCTCTAATTTTGAGGATGAGAAATCGCACAAAGGCAAACTCTCCTGTCAGATCTGTATTTAAGGAGCTCAGGCTATGAGTCCCGTTGTGGGTATGAAGTATTGAGAAAGAAAATACCCGTAACAAGGCTACCAGATTAAAAGTAGTTATCTAACCCACTATGTTCGAGAGGAAATGCTGAAGGTGAGATGATGAACTGTACTTGAGAGATCCAGTCACACTATCTTATTCCTTGGACTAGTTTTAAAAATCTGTAGTTCAGAAAGCAAAGTTACAGACACAGAGGAATTGGATTCTTCACAATAATGATTATTCAATGCGTTTTCTTTAGAGATAACCTGTTCAAATCTTAAATTTGTTATTTTAATGTTTCAATATTCTAATTCATTTGTTATTCATTCATTTTTCTTCTACGTCATTATTTCTTTCAGGGGCTTTCTAAAGAAAATTCCAATATCATATTATCGTCCAAATAGTATGGAGCTTAAGTAGTTAGGGTAGTTGACGGAAAAAATTATCGAGATCTCTCGTGGGATCGAGTATCTGACTTAAATCCACCACTACTTGTTCGACCAGGCACTTGCAAAGATAATCGGGATCAAACCACAAAGAAGATGGTTTACTCTTTTATGAAATATCTTTAATCAATACTATAGCCAAGGAACCCACACTCAAGTTTAATGGTTTTAATAGTCGTGATCAGATAATAATCCTCGGGTAATGTCATAAATTTGAATAGTGTTTTGATCCATATCCATTCAAAGAAGTGGTCAATGTTTACAGAAACGCAGATTTAGATACTAATCTTTGGTAATGCAGTTATGAACTATATATATTCTGATCCATGTCAAATACTTCATCCTATTGATGAAAAACTGATGTGCACTGGGTAAAATAGCTAAAGGCGGATGGACAGCGTTTTGAATACTTGGAACTCAAACCAACCAAAATAAATTTAATCATGCATGGAACCATTCTAGCATTATGGTAGGATACAAGGCTCAATGTTTCAAACTCAAGGTAAGAGAAACACAAAAATATAGGCGCAAAACGGTTTGCAAAAGTAGAAAAATTTAAATACCGCTATAAAGCTTTTGATATAACCAAAGTGATAAGATGCTTAACATAGCTAAATACAATACATACTAAACACAAGAAAAGATCACGCCTCACTATCACAATACATACATCCTAAACAACTTCTATATAAAACAAGTAGGCAGTTAATAAAGCTAAACAAAACAAAATATGATAGGATGATTAATTTCCAACTCTAACTTTTCCCCCCAACCAAAGTATAACCATGTCTCCACCGGTAGGACTGGAAAGCTCAGGAGAAGGAGTGCTACCAATTCCTACTCTCGTGGTGGTGATGCCTAGATCTCGAAACCGTCAAGCGCGGGCCGCCGATATCAAAGCGGGATGCCATGGATATGGATACGCGACTGGATCACGAGCAAGGCTGTTTAGCTCACACGCTGACCGCTGAGGCCGAGGTGGCTGAACCGGGCTAGCATGGCGTGATTCGAGACGAGTGACCTCTGGCCGCCATCCACTCGGCCAACAATGCTTGAGTAGTAGCAAGTGCGCGGACAACATCCATAAAAGCGCGTATAACTCCCTATGAACCGATGTATATGCTCCGTGACCATCGATGTGGGAGGACGGGGCCAGCCTGAGGAGTCACGCAGGGAGGTGGAACCGGAGGAGATAAACTGAACCCGAGGTCCCTCCACCTCCACCTCTCGGAACAGCTGCTCACCCCGCAGTCCCTCCGCATCATCCGCTACCTTCCCGCTGGGCGTAAGAATGGAGAGTGGCATATATAAAGACCGCTTCGATGGATAAAACCCGAGGACAACTCATCCGCGCTTTATGCTTCTGTCTCCTCAAGGAACCCATTGCCTCAAGACCGCCCGCAAGAACCGCATCATCATGGAAAAGCCTCCGCCTCCCAAGCCAGTCCTTACGACTGACCTTCCCCAAAGGTGTAGTAACACTGCCATGACGAGCCTCTGGGAGGGATCGAACTTAATCCAACTGATATCCTGTACAGAGCCTCGAGTATAGCTCCCCTGCGCTGTACATAATGCTGAAGTGGGAATAGGCTGGTCCGAAGTATGTGGTCCACGAGGAGCATCCGCTGTGGTGCCGCCTCGGGCGGAAGAGCATAGCCACCGTGGTATTCGAGCGAGAGAGCGAACCATCTCTCTCGTGACGCACGAGGCCATCGCCAATAGTCCGAGAATTCGCGTAACCACCGCGCACCTAGTTGCAGCTTGTAATATCTCGCAGCCTCTGAGTACCCCTGTATGGTTATCACACCTAACTGACTCCATCTGTCTTCCACGTCATAGTATGATAAAAACTCACACCACTTGGGATAAAAAACTACTCCTGAGTCGCTAATTACAAAGCAGCTGGAATATCGGGCCGATCAACCGCATCGACTTAAATCATTGGTCCTGGTCACAACGTTAGTATGTCGTGAGGCTCTCCACGGAAGTCCCTAGCACTAAGATCGATGTTCCCGAATCTGATTGGCAGCCTAAACATCTGGACGCTGATCCTCGTGGATGGGGATAATCAGTGACGAACTCCGATCACCGGAGAGATACGCCGGGCCTAGATCGCTGATGACTCACCCGGCCGTATGTTCAGTTCATTGAAGTACCCTCCGGCGTGGTCTCGATGCACAGAGAAGGGGCCTCGAGGTCCCACCTTGCCCAGACACCCTTGACGGGTTTCAGGTCTGAGCCTCCCAAAATGTATGTGGGCCAATGCAGGAGGTGTCTCAGAATCTCCGTCCTGAGAGCGAGCAGCTGCGGTACTCTCTCGACGTGCTTGCAAAGCATCAGCTCTTTCGTGGTACCGAATCGACCTCAGCTCAGAACGATGGGCTCCACGTACGAACCATGGCCGAAGTTGAATCGCTGCAAAGAGGGAACCGCAGTGACGGTCAGGGGCGGCACCTGTGCCGGTGGCTGTTGGAGCCAAGGCGACTGGCCAAGTGTAGCGGTGTGTCTGAACAGGTGGCCTGGATTGGAGCGGTGGTATAACACGCAAGGCTAGCGCGCAGGCAAAGACGCAGGGCACAGGAGGCAGGGCACTCGACTTTTGGGCGGCTCAGGAGAAGATATGAAAGGAACTGAATGATAATGAGGGTAGGGGGTTTATAAATCACTGGCAAATAAAGGTCTCCCCAAGCCCAAGTGCCGTTAGGAGGACACCCTCGCCATGGTCGCGAAAAATTTATTCCTTTACACCCGCCATCCCGCAAATGACAACAAAACACTTAATTCACCAAAATAAAATAAATAAATAAAATAAATAAATAAAATTTAAACTAACATAAAAAAAGGTTTTTAATTAAAAACAAAAATAAATAAAAATACTAAAAAAAAGAATAAACTGAAAATTGACCAAATTTAAACTAAAATAAAAAATTTTGAGCTGCAGTTTGGTCTCAGTGGAGACCAAACCAGCTCATGGTTCGGGTTTCATTCATGGAGGATCAAGGAGGAGGAGCTCTTTCACGTCATAAGGATGTGTGTCGCAGCTTGCCTTCATGCTTTGTACCAGGTTGTTTTCACTTGGTGGTGTTGGGAAGCATTGGCTCTTAGGAGGATCGATGCGCCAATTTCTCCATCAATTGCTTCGCTTTTCTTTACCAATTCTACATGCAGTTTGTGAACATTTGGTTTCCCTGCACTTGGACCAATCACGCAAATTTCATCTGAATCTTGCCTCTCATCTTCTGATGGTTTGTGTTTGTTGCTCAGGTGAAAAATGTTGAGCTCCAGTGTCATGTTGCCAAATGTGAGTTGCATGACTCCATTTTGGAAATTGATTATCGCATTGGAAGTGGCCAAAAATGGCCTTCCCAGGATGATGGGTACATGATTAGGCCCAATCGCAATCGGCTCGTATCGAAAATTAAGCAAAACTTAATCGATAGTAGAATTTGTCCACCTTCACCAACACATCCTCAACTATTCCCTTAGGAATTTTTACCGATCGATCAGCTAAGGATAGAGTGATGTTGGTAGGCTTAAGCTCCCCCAAACCCAACTGCTTATATACTGAGTATGGCAGTAGGTTTACACTGGCCCCTAAGTCCAACAGTGCTTTATCTATGCAAGTCCCTCCAATGTTGGATCGATATCAGGATCCCTGATCCTCAGATTTACCTGGTCTCATTCAATGATAGCACCAATTGCCTGCTAGGGAAGGCTTCTTTCACGTGCCCAACCCTCTTCGACTGTGCATGGGTCCTTCAAAAAGTTTACATATGTCGACCCCGCTTAATCATGTCAAGCAAGGGGATATTCACCTCACTTGCCTTGAAGACCTCCCAAATTCCCGCTTGGTTTCAGGATTTTTTCCTTGCCTCTAAGTGCTTGAGGAATAAGGGGCATGTTTTTCTTCATTGAATCTTCTCTCGATTATTATTCTCTCAGCTCGCCTTCCTTTTCCTTTTGTTTCTTCAAAGAATCTTGGGGCACCGGTTTCTCAATTTCTTTTTCAATTCTCAAAGTGATGATAGCCTTTACTTCCATCCATCCTCGAAGTTGGGCCGGAAGAACCTATTTCACGGACCCCCTTCGATCGCGTTCAGAAGTGGAATCTTCTTTCTCAGACTCCAAAGAAATAAGTAATCCCGGTGATGTAATAACGTAGATTATCAATTTTCTCGATTAAGGCTACTTTCAAGCCCATCTATTCTCTCGTTCGTGGTGCTTTCCACAGTATCTATTCTCTGAGCCAATCGAGACATTGATTCCCTTTTGCTCTTCCACAAAATCACCTACCACCTCGCTTCAAATTTAAATAGCTCGTTTCAATGTATGAGGATGGTGGATGATGTGGTTTGAGATGAGAAACTAAATCGTTGTTTCAAACAGGGGCACATAAGGTGGATTGCCTAAGAGAGATACAGGCGGTTCCTCCACCGGGATTTATATGTATACTACATAGGCCTTAGGTCAGGGGCTTGTATTTGCCCAATACCTACATCGCATGCTCGCCATCAAATCTCTCACCGAGGGTGAGGGCTTGATTGGGCCAATGTTCTTACGGGTGGCTAGTGGATTGGCAATTGATGTATGGGTTGGCATGCGAGATTTAGTCCAGCGCACATTACCTCATGTAGCCCCTTTTTCCTTCTAGCTCTTCCACGCTTCCCTAGTAGGTTTGATATCTTTGCTTTGTCTCCATATCCTCGAGAAAGTCACGAAAATGCCTCCCACTTTGGTGGAAATTTGAAGGCCTCATTTTCTCCGCTCCCTTGGGTTTGGCTCATCCCATCCCTTGGAAGTTTCAATACATAATTCTAAAGTCCATAGCTATCAAGGTGTTTGCTTTCGAAGATTCCCCTCCACATTGTTTCTAGTAAGTTGCTTCATGGCTGGAGACATACCATAGAAGTGATTCTGAGCATCAGTATCGAAACCACGATGTGGACGTACCTTGATGGTCTCCATAGACCTCTCCCTATGTGATAGAACCTTTCACTGTCATGGGCTGCAAACGTGTAGATTTGCCTCTTTAAACTATTGGTCTTGTGAGCCTTTGAAGAATTTTTAAAAACTCTGCTGCGGCTGTTGCTTGACTTCTAATGGTTCTTGGTCTCGGTGGAATTAAAGCCATATTTGAAGCTGTCTTTGAGGTTAATGGGGGCCAACTTCAGCTTCATCGATCCCTCACTCCGGTTACACCACTCCTTAAAATTTATGCATACTTCCTGAAATCCGGATGTGTGTGTATGGATTTTCATTTTCTACCATGAAAAGTTGGGAGCCCACTCATCCTCGTGGGTGGTATGATGCGGGAAGGTCTTGTAACTACAGGAGGGTGTATATGGTCCCTCATTGACCTATACGCTGTTAGATTCATAGGAGCATCTTATTGACTTTGTTGTTCCTTAGGTAGAGGATCCATTTGCTCACTGTGCACACTAACTTCTCAACCTTGTTCAGTTGGTGTACAAACTCTTTGCAGTCTACATGATATATCTCTATCCCAGTGATGCATAAACACTTGTGACACAAAAAGAGACAAAGCAAAGAACAACAAAAAGACTCGCCAAAAAGGATCATTGTTAGCCAAATAATAAAATGACTGTAATGATAAAAACGTCCCAACAGTGACTACTGAGTAAAAAAAACTTGATATTCTAAACAATGAAATTCAAAAAGGGATAAAAGGTCACCAATACTTGTAATGAAGATTACAAGTACTTATCAACTCATCATCTGTAGTTTGGCACCATCCTGCGGCGCTTCGCCTCTCCTGCTTGGCGCGTAACTCTGCCTGATATAGCGGCTCCCAGGATCGAACACGAGGGGATGGGTTTTAAGTGCCTGAATGACTTGTATAATGATTTAAAATGGTGAGGCTTTCATTTTAGTTCCGGATTTATAAAAGTGTAGTTGTTGTTATCACCAAACTAGTGAAAGCAATTTAGATAAGATGTAAAAGAAGACCTTGAAGTTTTGGGTCACTGGTTTGGTATAATTAGGGTTGTAGAGGTGTGCAAGGTTATTTCCTTGCATTAAGGAAAATGACCATATCAGTCATTTCAAAGCTAGGATCTTTGTTTAACTTTAAAAACCAATAGTAACATTCCTATTTGAATCCATAGCATTTACCGAGCATTTAATGTTCCTCATAATTGAAAATAAAGCATTTAACCTACTTTCAATGGATCAGAATGACATCTAATGGATGCCATATCTACCATTAAGAATACACTGAACCCAGTTACACAAGTATTGACCAAAAATAAAGTAGCTTAAATAGCATTTAAACCTAGTTTGGAAAAGTTTGAAAACACAAATACGCAAAGACTCAGAAGACCAAATGATGTATATTTGAAAATATGCCAAGGGAGGAATGTGGTAAATACTCAAAACCGATTTGGAAATAAAAGTGTACTCAAAAACTGAAATGAAAAGTATTACTAACACTCAACCCTTCGCAAGTGCACGGGTCATACAAGTAATAAATGGACTCTAGAGTCCTGATATCGCACTCCATGAGGATTGGAGGTTCTCTAATCGAATTTGATCACCCCGACATAAGGGCTCTTCACTATTTAGGCGATCAACAGGATGGAATAAAAATCAATTCTCTAATTGAAACAAAAACTGATGTAAAACTATTCTAAAAATCTACCAAATAAACAACAACTTAATTTAAAAGGTATGAAGAGAGTCATTAGTGGATGGATAATTATTTACAAAACAATAGATTTTGAAAGTGAAACATTTTAGAGTTGGGATGCCGGATTTGTCTAAGAGCAATGTAGTATAGCTTGATTTCTCCATACACCATACATTTCACTATCTAACACACCATTCCTTTTCAGACAAAATGGGTCTAAATAGCTACTTGTAAAATTTGGCAATTTTTTAAGATTTGATTGTTTTTCTTTTTCTCAATACTTAGCAACTATTTCAGATCAAGAATTCGCTCTCTACAGACAGGATAATGCAAGCATTCTCCAATGTAATCGTATCTCGCCCTTCAAATCTAATAAAATTTTCTATCTCCTTGATTAGATTCGCTAACACGATCAAGATCCTTTCATCGGGACTAAGGAGAAACTCTCGACAATCAAATTGATACATCATCTAATTAATCCCCTCACACCATGAGTAAATTAGTGATCTATCTAAGTAATTTTTCGTGAGTTCATTAGTTCCAAGATATTAGTCTAACATACCCTAAGTTACCGTACTTCTCTTACTCTCAAGAATCTCCATCTCCGTGTCACTCAGAGGGCCTTCTTGAAAATCGTGAGCAAAGATACAAAATTTTTCGGGGTATGTTACTAATATTCCAAACAGCTTCATTATAATGAATAGTACCAATTATATAAATTTAGTATTCAAACCCCACAAAATAACCGAGAAACTGCAACCGAATGTTCAACACTAATCCCTAACCCTAAAGGGTGTGTTTAATGTTCCATTACTGATTTCAATCATCACCAATCAAACAAAAAGTAAGAAATGAAGAAAGAAATCAAGAGACAAGAAGAGAAAATCCATATTTGAGCTTCAATCTTCTCCTCAATAAAGAAAGAAATTGAATATCCGAGTACAAAGACCGAAATATCTTCAATAGAAATAAAATTTGCTCTAAAACTACTCTAAGATCTATTAAAATAAAAATCAAGAAAGAAACTAAGAAAAATGTGCAATTTTTAGAGAGAGAAAAACCCATGAGAGAGAAAATCCGCATTTTTAGCTTCAATCTTGTCCAATCTTGAGGAAATCGAATCTTTTTGTTATACAACACCGAAATTCTAATAGAAATAAAAATCATCTACAACTACTCTAAAATTTAAAACAAATCAAACTGTAAAACTCGAAAACGGGCGCCTAGAGAGAAACCCCATGAGAGAGGCTCTCAAATCTTCCCGCCGCCCTCTTTACCTAAAAAACGGCAGCATATATGGTCCTAGGTGAATGGCTTGAAATTAAATAAAACTCAATTTTCTACTTTTTTAGGCTCTCGCAGCGCCGTCGCACTCAGCTTTCTCGGTCGCGACATTAACTTCCTCGGTCGACCAAGTTTTTGGCTGCAACACTACTCGGTCGACTAAGCCGACAAGAATCGCTTTTCCTTCTCCAACTTGCTCGGGCCATAACTTCTTCATTTTAACTCTGATTCGGGCGCAGGGAGATACTCGTTGGAAAGTTTTTGAATGTGTAACGCAGCCATGAGGAATTTGAACCATTTGATGTTCCATATGGTACAGAAAAAATTTATCTTCCCAAAGGGCTGCCGTGAGACTCCTCGACATTGACTCCTTCTTTGGAAATATATCAAGCCATTTCCTCGCTAAATCACTTCGCTTCATCAATAATCCTACAAAACCAAGTTTAGAGAAAATTTTATGAGTTTTGCATGAATATGGGATATAAAATGCACAAAATAGCACATGTGAAATAACCAAAACATAGATGAGTTTTGCACTCATCAAACACCTCAACTTGAAGTTTTGTTTTTCTGTCCTCAAGCAAAGAAAGAAAGAAGTTGTTTCGTCCCTAAGCAACGGAAGAGTAAGAGTTCATTTCAATTCTTTTATTAACCAAAACTGAGTAACTGCTTTTGGCAGTAAGGGTATGATATGTGTCTCAAGAATTACTCCTTACAAGGAATATAGAGAATAGATCAAGATAATTTATTCATTTTAATAGTGAATTAATCTCATAACATTACCCTAGATCATGGTTCTCACTAAAGGTGTGTCTGCGGTGGTCTTCCCTATCCAAACAATTGCAAGCCAGATGAGTTTATGAGAATTGGAGATAAGCACGGATCTCCCAAGATAATTTATTTAGGTTCCATAGGACTTGTTGTTCTATCACTCACTAATGTAGGTAACACACAATAACTCTCAAGATCAAGTAGGTCTTTATAAGCTGCAATGTAAGGTTTGCAAGGGTAGTCGAGTAGTCATTTAGGCTAAAATCTCATCTAACATACATATTTTTCATTGATACAGTTCCTTACTCCATCTTGATTCTTACCATCAGCATAGTGACACTCAAACACTCAAAAATCAGTTTAGGTGCATCCTTCCATACTCCTATATCACTTTTCTTCGCACAAATTCTGCATTCTTTTCAATAAACACCTGCAGCCTTTTCTTTAAGACATACATAGAGTGGTGCAATGTCAAACCCCTTAAGCTTTCTACCAACCCTTAGCGAGCTTTAAAATCAATAGCTCCCAGACCAATTGACCTAGGTACTAGGTGCTGAGACACCCCCTAGGATTTACTTGCTCTAGTGGAAGGAAGGCTACAAGGCTAGACTCACCTCCTCGACTTTTTTTATCGTATTTCGCTTCTTTTACACTTGATATTTTTCTGTTTTTTTTTGACAACCTCTTTTGATTTTCAATTTAACTCATTTCAACCAATTTGGAGTTATTTTTCCTATGGAAAAATAACTCCCCCAAACTTGCTCCTCACCACATTTATCAACTATGTTCAAATCCTTATGTTATGGGTGAGTTTAGTTCTTTATTGAGGGATAGTGATGTATAGGAAGGTTATTGGCTTCAAACTTGGTTTTTTTATAAACAAAATTTTGGCTCTTTAAGGCTCAACATTTTGGTACTAGGAGGAATATGCATATGCATATTAATAAATAGCTGGAAGGCACAATATTTCCAAGGATGGCCTATATCATTTCTCAATTGTCGTAAGCTGCTTTTAGATTTCGCCTCAAGCGATAATAGAACAAGTTCTAGAACCTATGGAGACTGGGAAATTAGATGGATTCTCATAAACCTTCTCTAACCCAAGCAAAAATCAAGCCAAGGGTACTTAGTGACCACGCGGCATGGATTTTGAGAAACCAATGATTAAATAGCCTATTAAAGAGATAACTCATTAAGCATTAAGTCCTATTATCTCTAATATTGTCCATATGCCAAGGGTTCGTTTATGGTCCTTATTGACATCACAACAACTCCAAGAAGAACTCAATTAACTCAATAAACTCTAACTAAAAAAATATACCAAACTAAGATGTAAGTTAGGAAGTGATCATTATCCAGAAAAGCACTAGAAAATTTCATCCTCAAAGTTGTCATTTGCAACATGTGGTGTGTGACATGATAAACTAACAAAAAAGAAACACCCCCAAACTTTGAAATGAACATTGTCCTAAATGTCTAGCAATGAGCAAAAGGAAGCAATAAAGTAAAAGGGTAATAAAGAGAGTTGGGAAAAGTGAACTCCTTTGTAGTCTCGCCACTTTGAATAGAACTCGATGATTTTCAGACATTGACATTGGTGTACTTACCCTTGATACACTCTTTGCTTCTTTGGAGCCATGAAAAGCGGCTTTGCATTTTCTCAAACACACTTGGTGTACCCAACCTTCCTTTCACCTCAAATTAGTGAGTTTTGATTCTTCAAAACCTCCTTCAATACATGCAAATCACTCTACAATCAACAATGATCCACAAGGAACCCAAAAACAAACAACCAAGCACAAAAATTTTCTTCAATTGTAACTCCTCTTTGATGCTTGGAATGATGGATGGAAAATCGGGTTCAACAAAGGTGTGCCTAGCTTCAGGATGGGTTTTAAAACTTCAAGATGATGGAGATGGATTGGGAGGAATGTGGATTTAGGATTTGAGGATGGGAGATGAATTTGAAAGTGGTTAGAAGTTACAAGGTTGGAGGGAAAGAGTATGGCAAGATATAGTATAAAGTAGGAAGAAGAAAATTGGGTTTTAAAGGGTTAAAAAGCCTCGCTGTGACTGTGGAAGCCGGGTCACGTCAAGAATTCCGCTCAATACCCTCGTTTTATCCAACTTTATACTCATATCTCCTTCATTTAGCTCGAAATTGATGTGTATGACTCGTTGAAAGCTCTTGAATGCAGAATGTTCTCATGGGCTGAGGTGAACCATTTGGAGCCTCAATCAATACAGAAAATCAGAATGTTCAATGCTGTCCAAAGGTGATGATTTCTTGACTCCTTAGGTTCTCTCATGGTTCCTTGCCCATATCACTTGCTATCCTTCAAAAGTCCTTCATGCTTATATATTCTCTTCAAAATTCTCCAATAGCAACTCCTTAATGCTTTCATTCATGCTTGAACTCATCTCTTGTCTTCTAATTCTCCTCAAGAATGATCATGAACCTTCCAACTTTTATATTTCGGGGCTTCAATTTTGTCTTTCATCTCAAAACCTGAAATTTGATGAACATCTCCACTCCATTTTTTTTTTTCACACTTCAAGCACTATAATTACATCAAACTACTTCCAACTTCTTGCCTTTTGCTCTTGCAAAATAGTCATGACAACATGTTGAGCTTCAAACTTATCTTATTCTCAAAACACTAATAACAGTTAAAACATCACTGAATTTTCATCCCAAAGAGTAAAAAAACAGCAACAAATAAAATAACTAAAAAGAAAAAAGAATGGATAGAATCCTTATTACTTAGCTTAGGTTGCCTCTAAGAAGCTGCACTGCTTTTAGAGTCCAAATTAGACTCATTGGAAAAGTACTAGTGCTTCCATTTGACCAATCATTCATTCGAAAGCACTTCCTCTTCATAACTATCCAAATTTCAAGGATGTTTCTTTCAGACTTTGAAGAGGGAAAGAAACTAAAATCCCTTTTAATTACGGGCTGGTGGTTCAGCCACTTTTTTCAAAATACCCTCCTCTATGTGTGATGTAGATGTAAACACATTTATGCTAAGGGGGACTGCTTAAACTTGTGCCTCTTTGATCTGAAGCAAGCTATAGAATTTTTCTCAGACATGGCTCTTCAAGCCCACAAAGGTAATGGTTGGTGAAGATTGAACTGCTTTCTCCTTCACCCACAAGCAAGGTGAGCTCCCTGTTGATGTCAATCCATGTTGGCTTGAGGAAAGAAGTGTCTTTATCTTCAAATTTAGATCCCCTTTAATGCCCTGCCACAAAATCCATGGGGAAGGTAACATCAATCTTCACCAAATGTGCCAATAGCCATTACTTGACTTACTTCAAATTTCAGTTTATCCAATAACGACTCTTCATCATCTGGGTTGTTTAGGAGTGCCTTGTTCTCAATTTCCAAATTTCATTTTCACCTCTTCCACATTTTAGGATAGGAAATTCTCGCACACCGTCAAAGGAGTATCAATGCATTCATCGATTTGGAAAAGTGTTACTAGTGGAGAGTGTCCTAGAGAATTTTTCCTGAATGTCGGGACCATGTCCTATTTGAGTTTCCTACATTTTTCAATCTAGTAAGTACTAGTGTTGGACTCTTGGGGCCATATCTAAACTGGAAATTTCTGCCTCAAGAAGATTAATCATCTTCTGCTCCCTTCCAATGTAGATTAAAAATCAAGCCTTAACAGAGACAACTCTTCTTCCTCTTGAAATGTGGGATTTGAACCTTTGATAAGGCAATACTCCTTTGTTCCATGAGTGAGAGTCATTGGGGAATTTTGGTCCAAATTATGAAGAAGTAGTTCAAGCTTGGTTTATGGAGACAAATCTATCTTCTCTATTGAATGTTCCTCCATAAGTACCAACAACAAGAAGAAAAACAAAAGAAAATAAAGTACAAATACTAATAAAAATCAACTAAGAAAAAAAAATCACAACTAAAAAGATAAAAAAAAATTCGCTTCCAAATTAGCAAATTAATTCGCTCTCAAAATGTCAACTCTCCAATGAGAGAAAGTGAACTCTAACCACTTAACGGCGCCAAAAACTTGTAAATGACAAAATGATGTATATGTGAAAATATGGCCAAGAGAGTGAATGTGGTAAATACTCAAAAACTGATTTGAAACAAAAGTAAATGTACTCAAAAACTGAAATGAAAAGTATTACCAACACTCAACCCCTTTCCGCAGCGCATCGGTCACAATAAAGCACTCTGCAGTGAGTCCTGACATCGCACCTACGAGGATCGGAGGTTCTTCTAATTGGAATTTGATCACCCCGGACATATGCCTTTCACTATTTAGGCGATCAAATAGGATGTGAATAAAATCAATTTAATTCGAAACAAAACTGATGTAAAACTAATCCTAAAAATCTACCAAATAAATAACTACGACCAAAAAGGTATGAAGAGAGTCATCAGTGACGTGGGATAATTATTTACAAATAGCCAGATTTCTTGAAAGTGAAACATTTGTGAGTTGAATGTCGGATTTGTCCAAGAGCAATGTAGTATAACTTGATTTCTCCATATTACCATACATTTCACTATCTAACACACCATATTCTTTTCAGACAAATGTGTCTAAATAGCTACTTGTAAAATCGCACTCTTTTAAGATTTGATTGTTTTTCTTTTCAATACTTACAACCATTTTCTCAGATCGAAGAATTCTCGCTTCAGACAGTGATAATGCAAGCCTTCTCCAATGTAATTGGTATCTCGCCCTTCAAATCTAATAAAATTATCTATCTCCTTGGTTAGATATTTGCTAACACGGATCGCATCCTTCATCGACTCTCAAGGAGAAACCTCTGCTCAACTAAATTGATACATCATCTAATTAATCATCACACTATGAGTAAATTAGTACCCATCAGCACTTTTCAGAGTTCATTAGTTCTAAGATAGTTAGTCTAACATACCCCTAAGTTACCGCTCTTACTCTAAGGAATCTCCATCTCTCGTGTCACTTAGAGCTCGAAATCGTGAGCAAAGATACGCCTTCTGGGTATAAGCCATTAATATTCCAAATGGGGTCATTATATGAACAAAGACTCAATTATATAAATTCAAAGATTCAAAACCCATAAAATAACTCGAGAACCAAATCTGAATGTTCAACAATTAATCCCCAACCCTAGAGGGTGTTTAATGTTCCATTACTAGATTCCAATCATCACCAATCAAACAAAAAGTAAGAAAATGAAGAAAGAAATCAAGAGACAAGAAAAGAGAAATCCAGATTTGAGCTTCAATCTTCTCCTCAACAGTAAAGAAATTGAATATCTGAGTACAACACCAAAATCTCTTCAAAAGAAATAAAAACTGCTCTATAAAACTACTTCCAAGATCTATTAAAAAATAAAAAATATATAAAAACTAAGAAATGGGTAGCGAGAGAGAGAAAACCCATGAGAGAGAGAAAATCCGCATTTTTAGCTTCAATCTTTAAACCGAACCTTGTGAAATCACATTCATATACATCGAAAATTCTTCCAATAGAAATAAAAATCTGCTATACAACTACTCTAAAATCTAAAACAAATCAAAATCCAGAGAAAATCGAAAATGGGTACGAGAGAGAGAGAAACTCATGAGAGAGGCTCTCCAATCTTCCCAAGGCCCTTTTTTTACCTAAAAAACGGTGCATATATATGGTCTTAGGGGTAAAATGAGCTTGAAATTAGGTCAAAACTCAATTTTCGCCCTTTTTAGGTTTATGCAAATGCTTTGGTCGCGACTAGTTTTCTCGGGTCGCTGATATCCCGGTCGCGACCGTTTTCTGTCGCGACCAAGTTTTTATGCAACACTATTTCCCGGCCGACTAAGTTCCTCGACAAAGAACTTTTTGTTTCTTTCTTCTCCAACTTGCTCGTGCCATAACTTCTTCATTTTCGGATTTGGGCGTGTGAGTATTCTGAAAGCTCTTTGAATGTAGAATGCAGCCATGAGGGAATTTGAACCATTTGATGTTCCATATGGTACAGAAAATTTATCTCCCAGTGGCGCGCTACGAGACTCTCGATCACTCTCTTCTTCTTTGGAAATATATTGCTCATTTCAAATCACTTGCTTTCATCAATAATCCTACAAAACTAAGTTTAGAGGAAATGTTATGAGTTTACATGAATATGGATATAAATGCACAAAATAAAGATGTGAAATAAACTTTAAACATAGATGAGTTTTACCATCGCAAGACTGCCATGAAACAGAGGAACACTGTGTCCCACATCAACTAACCTAGTAACCTCCTCTTCATGTTTTGAGGTTTAGGCAAAACATCCTTGAGTCAGCCATCCTCAGTGTTCTCATGTACCAATGAGGGAAAGAGGAGAAGAGAGAAAATGGGAACCAAAACAGGGGCCGTAAATGAAACTTTGTGAAATGAATAGCTAGGTTACAAAATGTTCATAACATGGCTTATATAACCCCCACAAACATGCGAAAAATACCTAACTAACCTAAATAATATGATTACATTAAGGGCAAAAGAGGAATTAATTAAACGAGTCGTTTGATCACAAAACACGATGCGTAATTTTTGCCATGCACAAGAATTTTCGCTTAAATAGAGAAATTATGATAGCGAATTTTCACTATCATAGGAAAATTCAGAAGATAGCTTAAAATTTCGCTTTCATTGCAAAAATTTTGCCATGCCCGCGAAATTGCCAATCTCACCACGCTCCCGCATCCTCCAAACTTCGCATTATGCATCTTCCACCCTTCTATGTCTTCATCCCAGGCTTGATGAAATCAATAAGAATTCATACGAACTCGGCACAAATCAGAACAATTTCGATGCCAAGCTTGATATGATGGTAAAGGTTTACGAAACCTGCAAAACTACCAAAAACAACCTCGAAACAAAATCAGTGGTACTAATTAGACCTGCACATGTCAATCGACTTAAATAATATGATTAGTACGCAAAAAACACTCAAAACCTATCTTAAATAGGACTCAAAATAGCACTGGGGTACTAATCACTCATGAAGCGCCGTTTCCTTGTGCATAATCAGACCGAAGTGGTCCCACGACTATGAGTAATGCTTAGTGGAAAAATTCTCCTACAAGGGCTGATTCCTCCTAAATGCACACAATGACATACATACATCAAATCACATTCCATTTAGAAAATTCAACCCTATATGAATATTTCATGTCATGCATAAGACGACTCCTTATGCCCATAACCCGAGTCTTAACCACTCCCTCTTACATGCAAATGCCATGTGAGAACTAGTCATCGTGTTTCACTCCAATGAATTAACTCCATAGGACAACTTCCAATATTCATTTTAATTTATCCAATCCTATGTGTTTATTTAGTCACTAATTTCCCGGTCTCACCGCAGGCTTCGTGATGCTCCGACACTTCGCGGAACTTTCATCGCTGGATACATATGTCACTCAAGAATAAAATTTCAGGGTCTTTCACCCTAGGTGAGGGAGGATATTCCATCTTGCTTCACCTAAACACACAAAATTTTTTATTATTATTTTGTGCACCCATGAGTCTCAATTTCGGACGTTGTCCCAATTTTCGAGCTCACTACACATTCACAAAGAATGGTCAATAACCAATACCATGCACACACACCCGACTCGACGCCATGTGACCATGCATATGAAATATAATCATGCCATTTCATGGCTAATTTTCCAAGATTGAGAGCTATATAGGCTGGTAAACTCGGATAATTATATTCCTATATATAATTCCATTCATCACAATTTCCATATTAATATGATCATGCAAGCTAATATTAATATGAATTTTACACACAATAACATATTATTTATTTTTCCAATAACACACAAAATGGCCTAAATCTGACCATAAACAGGGAACCTCTCGGTTCCTTCACTACCATGAACCATTTTTGGTTCCATTCATCAACAAATTACTCTGATACCAAACACTCAACAAAACCCAAAGACATCCTGTCTCTGGATTAAACTAAACCTCAACCCAGTCCAAGATCCAGCCTTGAACTAGTCCTAAAATTTCCAATATTTAGTCCCAAAATTTTGTAATTAAATCACGCGATCAGTTACGGTCCCAAAAGAACGCCCATGCCATTTAGGCTAGAAAATAATCTAAGTAGGAAAAATTCCTACCCTCGTAGAGTTTGATCGAACTCCAAGATTCTTGGCACCACTGCCAGAGCCTCGCTATGCAGTGTGTCACTTTCCCTCTCGCACGAACGAGCCGACACAAACCGACCGCCGGAAATCATAGAGAGAAGCAAAAAACCTTTTTCTCTCTCTCTCTCTACTCGCTCTCCCATTACTCCCCGGGTCCGTTTGCCAAAATGTGGCCTTTTTCTCCTCTTTTGTTTGATTTTTCTTCCTTCCTTTTATTTTATTTTTCTTTTCTTTCTTTTGATTTTTCCCTTATTTTTATCTTTTCTTTTCTATTTTTTCTCATTTTTTCTCATTTGCTCTTATCCAATCTAACTCCCTTTGTCTCCACTCCCCATTCTGCTTAAATTTTGTTTTTTTCTTTTTCTTTTGTTATTCATCTGGATTTTCTTTCAAGCTTTCTTCTCCATTTGACACATGGCTTAATATGAACTACTTATCCAAGGGATATGTGTCACTACAATTACAGCTACTTACTATTCCACGTGTTCATCTCCCAAGGTGATTCGTGCCGCAATAGGGGTGCTGGAATCAACAATATTTATATCATAAATTTCTCCTACTGCATTCAAAGCTACTGCAAGATAGCTGTTCAAGGCCGAACCTGCATGTGGGTTTTCTTCAGATAAAGGACTAACAAAGAAGTGTTTAAACCGTGAATTTAATTTGATTTTGGGATTTGTGAAAACAGGTGTAATGGTCAGTAAACCGAAATTTAAATGAAGAAAAATAAGAAAAAGAACTCCTCAAGCATCATTACTGGTTTTAGGTCCTACAAGTAAATCGAGGTCCGCTGGTTCATTTCTCTCGTTGCAGGAGGATGACATATAGTCATTTCGAACCGATCTTCATTTAACTTAAAAACTAAACCCTAATAATTTTCTCGTTTGATAAAAGCAATATTTGAAGATTTATGGTTCCCATGTAAAGGAAAACATGTCTCAAAACTCACCCTTCAGTAACTAATAAGAGACAACTAACTAGGCATCAGTGAATCTAGTGAAAGTATCCATTGAACCCAAAAAGCTTGCCAAATACACATTAGGGAGAGCATTTTGCAGATTTCAACCTAAAAGTTGAACTAAATTCTTAACCTACCTCCAAAGCGGGCTCGTAAAGGGCAACTAATGGATATTAGTGTATCTAAAGCTAAGAATACATTGAACCCTAAAAGCTTGCCAATTATTGGCCAAAGAAAGTACATCAAAGAGCTTTAAACCTAGAGTTGCAAATTCGAACCAAACGCCAAAACTCGCCGGCAAGGAAAAACAAAGGGAACCGAAAAGCATGGCCTTAAAATCGTTGTCTAGTGTACCCCTCCTCTTCAAGGAGGAAGAGGTCTAGCCAACCATCCTCTGAGTTGTCATCCTCGGAGGGGTGTTTGGCAGCCGAGAAAAGGGAAAGAAAATGAAAGAAAATGGAGAAAGGAAGCTGCGGGGAAACTGCCTCCCGCTCACTGTATTGCCGAAGTGAAGTGAAGTGAGTTTTGTACAAACTAAGACTGATATATGCTCAGATTCAAGGGAAATTACAAAAGAAACCAAGATCGGAAGTTATTACAAGGGATAATATCAAAAGAAACAAAAAAATGTAACAAAAAACTGAGAAGGCCAAAAAGCAGGGAACAGTTATCGGATTTACGCTAAGTCTCTGTGATGGCGCGTTTCTCGCAGGAAAGCATTCCCCGCAGCCGTGCATTTTCTTATGTTTTCTGCTATTCTTTCCTCTGGTCTTTGATATGCAATGCTGAGTTTGACTTGAATTCTTCGTGCTTGGATCGACTTAATAATTTTGGCATAACTAGCTCGCAAAAACTGCAAAATTTGCCACAAAATGAGATCATTAGAATAGTAGGGACCTTAATGTGCAATCAAAGATTAATGATTAATACACAAAAAGCACTCAAAAAACTCATAATAAATAGGGTTCAAAATAGCACTGGGCATTAATCACACTCCCAACCTACACACTGCTACCCCTTAGCAATGAAAGAAAGAAGAAAGAGAGAGCATAAAAACGATAACAAAATTATGTTACAAAAAGGTTAAGCTCAAAAGGTTGTGTATAATGCCCAAACCTCAATGAGAATTGGCCACATCAAACTAGTCTAATAACTATCTCGAGAGAGTGAATGCCATAGGTAAAAATTGAGTATCAAAGAGCTCCTTTCTCGCTGGGTGACTCAACCAGAACTTCCACCAAAATCTAAGTGTTTGTTTGATCGGCCCAACAATAAATTGCCAACCAATTTCCCCCAACTAAGCTATCACGCCGCTCACTCAGACACTAACCAACCCAACAGATCAGACCACTCTTATTCACAACTTTGTGTTGTAGGGCACATCGAGGAATCGACCACCAAAGTCCATGTAATCTGGATCCGCCGATGACTCCCAACCACCAAGGCTTAGGCATCAAGGTCATAAGGGTCTTTCGACTAACTCTTCAGGCTCTACCCCTGACTAATGAATTCAAAACTCCAGCACCTACAAATCGCTAAAACCCACCCATCCACCCGCAGCTTAACACAAAATGTGGCTCCTGGCTTAGGGCAATTTGTGCTATAAAGGCTTCCATAAACCCCTCGGACTGCGTTTCTGTTTGTATGAAAGCTTTGCAATTTTCTTTTATTTTTCTTTTTTCTTTTCTTTTTTCTTTTTCTTCTTTTATTTTGGGAGACACATTGGCCTTCTTTCATGGGGGTCCTAACCTGCCAGTGGTGGTCAATGAAATCAGGTAGGTTTTACAATGTTTAGGAGGTGTGCATTTTTCTATTGTTGAAAACTAATGTGCATTGTGTGTGGTTAGCTAAAGGTGGAAGAAAAAGGTCGAAATCAATAAGAATTCAACTAATTATCCACTCAGCCATGCATGGAACCAATCTAACATCAATAGAATTGGACAAAGTTTCAATTTTTCAAACCACAGTTATAGAAATACAAAAACGGGTACTTGAAAATAAAGTCAGAAGTATAACAACTTCACAAAAAGAACAACCAGCAAGCCACTGAATATCACAAAAAGGGCTTTGCTCAAAATAATAACAAAAATAAATGCCACTTCCTTCACTAACTTTCCCCCCAACCAAATGTCACATTATCTGCAATGGGTCTTGGATTGGAAAGTTAGAGAAGGAAGTGCTACCTCCTTGAGGATATGTGCTCGTTTTTGGATAGGATACTTCACAAGCTTTCCATCGACACCTTATTCACTCCGTTTGGGCTTCAAATAAAACAAGTTAGAGAAGAAAAGAGAGAGAAAATTATCAGTTGGAGAATTTGAAAATTACACCTTCATAATAATTTCAAAAGTGTTCTTCTGGGCTATTTGGATTCCTACACTCTAAGATTTAACGGTACCTAAAACACCTAAAACGGAGTTCGATGAAAAGTTATGAACAAAACAAAATCAGATAAAACTGCTTTTTATGGTGTTGCAAAATTATGAACATGCGAAATATTTTTTTTAATTTTTTTTGAAAAATAAAATAAAAAACAAATTTTTTTTATATATGTGAGAGACAATTTTTTTTGAAAAATAAAAAATAGTAAATAAAATAAAACTTTTTTTATTATTTGATATATATATATATATATATATATATATATATATAGAAGTATATATATATATATTTTCACAAAAAGACAAAATAGTATATAGGAGACATCAAAACAATATTGCTATGCGAAATTTTGCAGAATGCGAAATTTTCGTAACAAACGCGAAAATTCTGTGTTTCATAAATTTCAGAAGTTGTGAAATTTCGCAACCTACTTAAATTTTTGTAGGTCATAAAATTCTCAGGCCTTCCGTACCTTCCTTAACGCATCAAAATTTCATAAAAATTGTAAAATAAACATTAAAAATTATGAAAATTTGTAGAAAAATGAAAATTAATCTAAAAACAAATATTAACTAAAAATTAGAGAAAATCTAAGAAAAATTAAAGAAATCAAAATAAACTAAGATAAATTGAGAAAACTGAAAACAAAAAGTGGGGGAGACTGAGCACCCCTAAAACATGTTCCTCAAGCCTTTGGAGGCTGCCGGAACTGGTGGAGCTTAGAAATGCCGAGGTTCGGGTGCTCCATGTCCGAACCCGCACCTGAACCATCCGCTATGCCATGCAATGTGAGTGGTCACAATGTTTTGATGGTGCGGGCAAAAGTCTGGATCATAGCTACTAGCTTCCTAATATTTCGCACAAGCAAATGGCTTGACTGCATGAGCTGGATGTGTCAGTTTCGAGGTGTCACAGCATGGTATACACTAGGTCAGGAGAGGGTGCTTCTGGCAGTGGGCTATTTGTTGCTTGGGCGGTGGGCTTTGGGTTTTTCTATTTCTTCCTTTCCACAAGCCTCCTCAGTCATCATTGGGGAGGTTTCTTCTTTTTGATGTTTACATTGCTCCTCCATCAGGTGTCAATCGTGCACTCTTCTTCCGGTTCACTCTCTTGTGAACATGTCACATTTCTGGTGAGCATTGAAATGGAGTACTGCAGGTTGTCCAATTTATGCTCCCTTTCACTTTGAAGTCCATCAATTCTCTTGTCCACCATGTTTTCCATAGTGTCAATTTTTCCGACTTAGTCGATATCGATCGCCTTCTACGCCTATTGCCAAAGGTACCTACTAGCTTAGCGAGGTTCAAGATGGCTTCTTCCATTGGGTTCAAATTCAACTTGATTTACAATCTCAACCCACCTGAACTGACCCTGCAAAAAGAACCAAGCAACACTCAAACAAGGAAAACAACTTACCAAAAGTGGGTGCTAGCTAAAATATATACAAGAGTTCAAATTAACAAACCGATTAAAATTGTTAATAGAAAATAAAAGTAAATTCACCCCTGGATCTAGGATGAGGAGCACAAGTGTTTAATACATGGTCATTTTCACTTAGGCACCAAATCCCGACAACGACGCCTATTTGGATTCGCAGGCCATAGTAGTAAGTGCTTAATCAACAATATTTATATCCTAATTTTCCTACTCCAGAAAGGCAAAGCTACCCGCAGATAGCTGTCTAGTGGTCAAACTCGTGATGGGTTTTCTTCAGATAAATGATTACCAAAAAGAAGTGTTTGATTAGTGCCCAAATAGTGCTATTTGAGCCCTATTCGAGATAGGTTTTGAGTGCTTACAAGACTAATCGTATCAATTAAGCCAATTGATGTGTTCAGTCTACTTAGTATCACTTATGCCATTTCAGGTTATTTGTGGTTGGTTTTGCAGGTTTTGTGTACCTGCCCATTAAAGTCGAATTTGATATCGTAGATGTGTTGAACCATGAAGATTGAAAACTATTTCACTCATCAACATATCAAAATTCAGTGATGAAATGAAGGCAAAGTGAAGATGGAGGATGCAGTAGGGGTGCAATGCAGTGAAGAATAGCAATTCCAGGAAATTTCGCTATGATTGCGAAAATTTCGCTGGGATTGCGAAAATTTCGCAGCCATAGCGAAAATTTCTAAATTAGTTAGCTGAGAAATTTCGCTAGGTTAGCTAAATTCTCGCTATATAGCTTAAAATCACTCGTGCCTAGCTTAAATTCTTCGCCATTATTCTGTAAATATTTCGCAAAGCAATAAATTTCGCTTAGCTAGCGAATTATCGTGCATAGCTAAATTCCTTGTGATTTCACTTATTCTGCAGCACTGGCTAGGCTAGCTTAAATTCTCGCTAGGCTAGCTAAATATTCTCTCTACCTAGGGAAATTCCTTGCCCTACACTTTGTGTAATTAATGCCAAACGACCCCATGGTGTATTACCTCCTCATTCCTATTAGCCAATATTTTAGGTTTTCAGAAGTTTCACATCGGGTGGCTCATATAAGCCCCTCTATCATTTTGTAAATCAAAAGAATCGGAATAATCTTTTTGGCAACTTTTCATTTATGTAAATATCTCCCGCAGCCTTTCAAATACTTTAGTGGTTTGCTTTTCTCTTCTCTCTCATTTTTCTTTCATTTTCTAGGGCTGTTGAAACACCCCTTGAGGATGACAACTCAAGGGATGCTTGGCTAAGCCTCATAACTTTGAAGAGGAGGGTTGCTAGTTTGGTTTTGGGGCAGTTGCAGGTTGTCCTCATGTTTTAAATGCTACAGGTACTGTATTTATGGCTCCCAGCTTTTCAAATTAGGGTTGAATATCATTTAATGTCATTACTTCGCCAATACTTACTATGTTTTAGGTACAAAGGTATACTTATTGTTAGATGCACTGTTATTCTTTAGATGTATCTTTACGAGCCAACGAAAATGAGGTCGAAAGTGTTAGGTTTCAAACTAAAAGGGGTCAGGAGTGCATATTACTCCGTGTCGACTTGGTCAGAGTGGATTCAGGTTAGGTTTTCTGGCTTAAACAAAGATCTTGCTATGGTTTGACTTTGCAGGTTGCTTTGCCATGATGCTATGATAAAACCCGAGGACACTTCATATCCCCCATGTTGTCAAGTTAGTGACCTAAACCTTCAAACTTAATTTTCACACTTCACTTCGGGCCATAATTAATCAAGATCCAAACAACTTCCACCGCTTTGAAACAAACTAAAAATCCAAATTAAAAGCCTCACCATTTTCAACACCGTGCAAATCATCTCTAGGATGAAAACTCCATCCCGTGTTCGACTTAGACTGCCATACTGCAAAGAGTTTCTTGACTACTACAGAGGAGGAATATAGGAATATAATTTTGTTGATTCCGCTCACCCTAACGTGGAACGACCAAATGGCGCGTCACTGGGATCCCTGCTACATGGACTTTGGTGAGGTCGATTCAAAGATTTGGCACCCTACAACACAAAAAGAATTGTGGAATAAGAGGTGGGTCCTGATCTATTTAGGTTGGTTAGCATGCTAGGTCGTAGTAGTAGCTAGGTTGGGGGGAGAGTGCAGTTTAGTAGTTTATTGTATAGAACTGATAAAATAAATACTTAGATTTTGTTGGAAGTTTCTGGTTGATTCACTGAGATGGAGACTCTTTCGACACTAATCGTATGGAATCTATCTTCCTCATGTTATTGACACTGCATTGGATTATTCTTACTTAGGTTAGGCATTACTTCTTCTCGCAACCTTTTAACTCCAACCTTTTTGTGCACATACCTGTTATCGCTTTGTATGCTCTTTCTTCTTTCTTTCTTTCTTTCTCATCACATGACTAGCAATGCATAGGTTGGGGGTGTGATTAGTGCCCCAAAAAGTGCTATTTTGAACCCTATTTTTATAGCTTTTGAGTGCTTTTTGTGTACTAATCACTGTACTAACCCAATTTACATTAAGGTCCCTGATATTATACCGATCGATTTCCGTGGCAAATTTTGCGCCATAAGCTATCATCTATGCCGAAAATTGCCGGTGTGCAGATCCAAGCACGACACTCGAGTCAAACTCAGCATTGCAGATCAGAGTCCGTATGAAAGAAGCGCGTAAATGCAAGAAAATGGAGCATTGCAAACTGCATCCCATCGCCACTATTCCCATCCCGCCAAGACCGCGCATCATGAGCACCGGCTCCTCCCGCTGATTTTTCCCGCTTTTCACGCCGTTTTTGCTACAATTTTTGGTTTTTCTCCTTTCTACCCTTTGTTGTAATCACTTAAGTTTGATTTTATGGTATTTCACTGGTTTGTAAGGCTACATAAGCCATTTGTATACACTTTTGGGAGGAGACGATCTTGTCAGAATAAAATTATCTGCTCTCCGCTTTTTTCCGCTTCTCATTTTCTCTCCCTTTCTTTGTTACCAAACACCCTCCAAGGATGACAACTTGGAGGATGAGCAGCTAAAACTCTTTCCCTCCTTGAAGAGGAAGGCTACCAGGGCAACGATCTTAAGGTAACCTCTCGTTCCCGTTTTTCACGCAGTTGCATTTTTCCATTTTGGTTCCCGAATTTGCAACCCTAGGTTTAAAAGCTTTTTGATGTACTTTCTGGCTAATACTGGCAAACTTTTAGGTTCAAAGGTATTCTTAGCATTAGATACTGATATCCATTAGTTGCTCTACGAGCCACCTTATGTAGGTTAAGGGTTGGATTTCAACCCTTTTAGATTAAAATCTCTTAAGCATGCTTTCCTAATGCAGAGATTCGCAAGCTGGTTCAATGGATACTTTCACTAGATTCACTGATGCCTAATTAGTCAGTTTCATTAAAGTTATCGAAGGGTAGGTTTTTGAGACATGTTTTCAATCGAAGGAACCATAAATGTTAAATAAATGCTTTATCAAAAGGAAAATTATTAGGGTTTAGTTTCTCAAAGTTAAATGAAGATCCTGTCGAGAGATGACTATATGTTATCCTCCTAACGCAGGAAAGATCCCTGGGAACCCCGCCATCTCTAGGAATCCAACCCCAGTAGCCTAACAATTCAGGGAGTTCTGTTTTACATTTTATTTTATTTATTTTCAGTGTCCAAACCATCAACTCCCCTGTTTTTACCAAGCCCTAAAATCCAAATTTAATTCACCAATTTTGATTTCACTCAAATCATTTGTACGAAGAAAACCCATCCCCGTGTTCGACTCCTTGCACCGCTTATGCCGCAGCAGCTTGACTTAAGTAGGAGGAACTTAGGACTACAAATATTGTTGATTCCGCATCACCCTACCGTGGGTACGTAATCAGCGCCCCAAGCATTTCGACAAATCGTTCAAAATGTGGTTCCTAAACAAACTGACCATTCCTCAATCCATCCGTGACCTAAATTTCAATGTTCAGCCTACATTTTGGTCGAGAACTTTATTTTATTAAATTCTATATTCAACGATCTGTCCATAGAGTCCAAGAACGCACGAATCGGAGTTCGACGAGAAAGGTGGTCACCCAAAGCGATACACGGCCGATTCAAGGCGGTGTGCGGAAATTCGGGCACACTTCGCTTTGCCATTCGCTGGATTTTGCCATCTCAGAATATAGTGTTCGGTCTCTATGTCCCAACCCCATAAACTCGGTCTTTACCATCACATAATCACAAACATACCACAACATACAAATTCGCCCCTAAAAATCTGACGAACCCATAGCCATTACATGGCCCCTAGGCGTAAAATAACCAGCAGAGGAAACCTACTCTTGTAGCGCAGCTCCGGTTCTGTCACCCGGTCAGCTCATTGCACAACACTCCTTCCTCTTTCCTCTCTTTCTTTTTCCTCTCTTCCTCCCCTTTCTTCTTCTTCTCTTTCTTCTTTCCTTTCTCCCTTTCCTTTCCTCCCTTCCTTTCCTTTCCTCCCTTTCTCTTCTCCTCTTTCCTCCCTTCCTCTTTTCCCCCTTCCTCCTCCTTCCCTCCTTGCTGCCCCCACGGACTGCTTCTGTCGCCTCTTGGCTGTGAGAATTCACCTATTTGAACCCTTATATACTGCAGAGCTGCAGATAGCCGACACATGGCATACATGTGTCACACATGCATGTTTTATGCATTGTGACAGGCGTTTGCCATGTGTCACCACATGGTTTCCATGTGTCACCTACGGCTTGCCATGTGTCACCACATGGTTCGCTTGCTGTGTCATCCACATGGCTCGCCATGTGTCACTCACACGCCGCTTCCTCTAAATACGTGAAATTCGACTATCTTATAATTCAAACTAAATTCGACCGGGTAGCTAATTTCATCGACGACCTAACGGTGCAATCCGCTTTGACATCCGAGATCTGTGAAAAATCCCAACTTTTCTCCGCACTATTTCAAATTACCGTTGGCCCTCTTTGTCCTAAAAATTTAAATTTAAAATTTTTTGGGCGGGTTTACAAAAATAGAAGACAATGTGTTCACTCCGCATGAATGTTTTCCTGGCGAGCACTGCATCTCAAGGAGTACCTGCAGATCCAACAAAACTGCCTCTCGCTTGACGCCGCTTTTTGTTACATTTTTTTGTTTCTTCGCATTATCCTCAGACAACTTTCAATCTTTGTTTCTTTTGTAATTTCCTTGACTGAGCATATATCAGCTCGCTTGGTACAAAACTCACTTCACTCACTGGGCACATAGTTGAGTTTAGCTTCAGTACTTTTCTCCATTTTCTTTCATTTTTCTTTCTTTCTACAAGTGAAACACTCCTCCCAGGATGACAACTCAGAGGATGGTTGGTGTAACAATCTCAAACATTTTCATGGAATTTAAGTTTTAGGGTGTTTTATGTCCATCATGAATTTATAATAATTTTTAGAATTTAAATGAATTTAGGAAAATATACCCAGTAAGGTCAAAGTCTGAGCAGTTGACCGAAATAGAATTTTTAAAAATACCCAATGAATGAAATAAATTATGAAACTTTTTCTGCAGCAAATTAAGGTCCAAATATATGTTATAAAAATAAAATTAATGAAAATATACGAATAAAAAAATAATTAAAAATACGTAAATAAAGGAACCGTAGGGAAAACTCAACAGATTTTGTTGACTAAGGGCCAAAGAGACATTTTTAATAATTCTCAGGTCCTTACAAAAATTCAATAAAAACCTCAGGGACTTAAGTGCAATATTGAATTAATTTTTAAAAATATTATGCCTGGTCTGTATTGGAGGAAAGGCTGGATTGATAAATGTTGCTGTTGATGGCCAATTAGGCCTGCTTTTGAATGAATTAATCGTTTCTAATGTGTATGCTAGGGTTGCAATTGCATTTTGAACTATAGAATGTGACCTAAGAGGTATGAATTAGGTCCGGTACGTTTTAAATTTGGGGAAAATGTATTTAAAATGAATTGAGGTGGTAATTAGTGGAATTAAGGGTTGAATCGATTGAATGTGAATTTCAGTTTGAAGGTCGACTTGGAAAGAATCATAGGAGGATCTAATGGACGAATTTTAGGGCCCATTTGACATCATTGGAAAGATATGGATATTAGTGAAAATTTTCCACTGGTTTCAGGTCTTTTTTATCGCCAGAGAAAGCTATAGGCAAAATACTAAACTGATGCGCAATCTCACTAAAAAAAACGAGAGTTTAGTGTATTTAACATTAGATATAAGAAATTAGTTGTGAAATTGAATATTAAAATTATAATTTTGGGTATTTAGATGTTAAAAGGCAGAATGTTGAAGGTAATGAAAGTAAAAAGGGGATTTAAAAAAATTATTATTTAAAAAATGGTTAGGGCGACAAATAGAAACGTAAACTCACTAATTGAGCAGTGTTTCTCAACAAGGTATGGCTCGTTATGATTTTGACGTTATCTTTATATTTCTTTTCTTTCTTTGCATGAATATTGGTATAGCAAATTGGCGTTAAAAAGGCTCACACGCCTGCGAATAGCCTAACTCGAGCCTGACTAATAGGGAGGTGAGTAAATTTATATCATCATTTGCAATTCCTTCTCGAAATGTATAGCTATGTTTTCATTGTTTGACTTGATCGTAGTAATTGACTATGATTAAGACTCTTATTCTTGTTAATTCATTGAATTGAATTTGTCATATGCCACAAGTCACGGTCCCGAAGGAATATTCATGCCGAGTACTGGGCCACCTAATCCTTATTGTATCCTGTTATCTCTCACGCATGCTAAGTAATGGCCAGCTATAACTTGTAATCGCACGTCAATCGATGGTATGAATCGCCAAAAGCCTAATCGATGGGGAGGTCATCAGGCTATGCACGTAGCTCAAAAGTGGAAAAGCCTGCCTTCCTAGAGAGGTGGTAAAGTAAACCCCTAGGTGTAGAACCCACCCGCTCTAATGGATCTCGTTGGTTCGTATGGATTCCAAAGATAAAGGTAAAAAGGAATGCACATTCCGAATGGTAAACTATATTTCCTAGTAGCCTTAAACCTCTAAATCATTTGATATTGTTGTTCATATTGCTCTATTTGTTGTGCATAACCTATGTACTAAGGATTTCGATTGATTGAGACAACCATCCTTGTGAGCTACTTGAGTACCTAGCCTCACAAGTATGGTGATATATTTTACTCACGTAGTTATTCACCCCCGTTGATTTCCTCCTTTTCGTGTAGACAGAGAAAGGAGAATCTGCATTTCTTGACCACTTGGATTCTATTTGAAACATGTAATGGATTATTTTGTTTATTTCCAGAATGAGAGTCTGTTTCCGTATAGCTCCATGGTGAATTAACTGCTATTTGGGTTAATTATTTCGTTAACCGATAAATTTTGAATAGGTCAGGTTGGATAAATTTTTGCTTTTGATGAAACCTTATTGATATTTTTGATGAGACCGTTGGAGGTCGTTTTTTTGTTAGTGGATGACCACGAAGGTCTATTTGTTATGTTATTTATATAATATCATGATATGGAGATTTTGAGTTAATTATTAGTAGATTTTAGATTGATATCATAATAATGTGATTTTGTCATTTGTAATAGAAACGAATAGGTCTTGTCGAATTTTTGGTAGAAATTATGGGATTCTAGGCTTGCTACTTGCCTTGTGGCCTTGTCACCCCATTCCTTAGCTGGCCACAACCTATAAAAGTGGATGTGACAAAGTTGGTATCGTGAGCCAAGTTTTAAAAGAACTGGGGATGTTATTTGGGTAAATGATAAATGTGAGACCACTGGTATAGGATTCCAAATGTCTTTGTATGTCATCATAGTATAGTTAATTTCTCACATCCTATAGATGAAAAGTTTAAGTACTCTTTGATATGTATTGGCCAGAATCTAAGAACATTTGTTTTCTTGGTCGAATGCCACCAAGAAGACAACAAAGGCGACTTCGAGACGACCACTCTCGCCATAAGGGCGAAGGGAGATCTATGATCCGATAGATGTTGATGCTAGATGGAGTCTGCGCATCAAGATCGGACTCGAGATGGAGATAACCACCCCCTAGGATCGAGGTAGAGTACAGGCAGGTCGAGAATGTTCCACCAATCGCTCCATTTGATATGGATGATGTGAGATTTGAGGCAAGAAATAATAGAGTTAAGTGGCAAAGAATGGGAGTCTTTAAAGTGGGAAGTAGGACTGGGGTGAAGAGACGCTGTGTTCCATTTCCGGGCTCCACTCCTGCCCACCTCCAAATCTCCACCACAACCTCCGCACGTGTGCCTAGGAGGGTAAACAGCTAATGGATGAGAAGGTCCCATCTTAAAGGATTCGAGGTCTAAGACCCGTATCATCATATGATGAAGGATGATGACCCAATGCATTTTTGAGGAGACAAAAGTAGTGAGGAGATTATCATGCTCTATGCCAGAGTAATTGAGTCAGGTAGGAATGAAGATGAAGAATAATGCATGGGATTGGTTCCAGACACATTGAGGATCAAGCATGGAGGGTGGGGAACCCTCCCACTGGGAGATGTTTGTAGAGGCTGTTATGGGATGAGTTTATATCCCCAAAGTTAGAGACAAGAATCCGGCTTACCGCTTGAGAAGTTAAAACAGACTTATCGATGAGTGTATCCCAGTATGCAAAGAGTTCACTGCTTGAGTAGCATGCTCCCGTGACTGTACCTGATGAAGCAGCTCGTGTTGATAGATTCCGAGCTGGAATGATACCACCTCTTTACAATGCACTATTGTCTGGAGATTTTCCCACATTGACAAAGATTGTTGATAGAGCTAAATTGTGGGAGACCAAGAATAAAGAGGCATGGGCTGAGAGGGATAGAAAGAGGAAAATGAGGAGTGGCCAGAGTAGTAAAGGGAAGAGTGAAGGAGCCAGTGTTCAGGTCACCTCTCATAACCAAAATAGAGGGGGCCAAAGGAGAGGACAACACAAGCCACCTCAATCAACATCAGCAAGAACACAAGGTTCACTGAACCTATGTGTGTGCTGGCATGCTGGTCAATGTAGATATTCCTCCATAGTTTGCTACTAGTGTGGGCAAGCAGTACATATCCGTGAACCGTCTCAAGTGGCGCCAAGATCAGAGTCTCAAAGACTCCTAGCCTACAAAGATGTGCAGAGAGACCTGCTGGGAGAGGTGCGGGTAGAGGGAGAGCACAAGGACAGGCTCCTGCATAGGCACAGGCACAGGCCCCTGCACCAGTTGGTAGAGGCCATGTAGAGTTTTCAGCTAACCAACGTGAGGCCCACTACCAACACCAAGCAGACAGTATATCCCGAATTTAAAGATATTTTGGTAAGAAAAATGTTAAATGCTTTTAATTTATTCATAGGTATAATACATGTACAAACGAACAAGCTAAAGTGTTATTTGATCCAGGAGCCACCACTCATTTGTATCCCCATCTTATGCTGGGCAATCAATGTAAGGGTAAAATGATAACTAAAAATCCAGCTATTAGCACACCACTGAGAAATAGTCGAGGTGAACTATATGTACGTATCATGTGAGATAATGACAGGGATAGCAGATTATATGTCATTTGATTGAATTGCCTTATAATTGAGTTTCGGATGTTATTCTGAGGGTATGTAATGGTTGTCACTAACTATGTGCAACCACGGATTGTTATAAAGAAGATAACGCTCAAACCATTGGGAGAGTACCGAAGCCTGTTTTCCAGTGGAGATCATAATGGAAGCCCTAGTACCTGATTTCAGCCAGCAGCCGAGGTTGTTTCTAAGAAGGGCTGCTGTGGGTATTTAGCTCAAATGCGTGAGAGATGCTAGAATTCCATCTACCGATTGGGAGATATAAATTGCCACAGGATTACTCGATGTCTTTCCCGATGATTTACCAGATTAGCACCGCATGTGGAAATTGAGTTTAATATCGACTCTGTTACCTAGTACAAATCATTCATTGCACCACACCGTATGGCACCCACCGAATTGAAAGAGTTGAAAGAGCAAATTTGCAGAATTGCTGATAAGGGTTTTTATTAGACCGCAGCTCATCGCGGGTGCAATCGGCAGCTATTTTGTGAAGAAAAAGGATGGGACTATGAGGATGTGCATTGATTACCGACAGTTGAATAAGGTAACAATCAAGAATAGGTATCCACTTCCCAGAATAGATGATTTGTTTTGACCCGCCATAGGGGCCGCCTATTTTTCAAAGATCACCCTTCGCCAGTTACCATCGCTGAAGATATGAGGAAGATATACCCCAAGATTGCATTCAAGACTCCTGTGAGGTCATTATGAGTTTGCATACCGTTTGGGCTGACTAACGCACCAGCCGCGTTTATGGATTTGATTTGAACCGGTTTTCAAACCCTATATGGATAAATTTGTGACGGTGTTTATAGATGATATCTCGATGGCCCGAAAAAGTCATAGTGGAAACATAAACACCTCAGATTGTATCGCGGTAATTCCTGAACATCAACCGTGATGCAAACCGTCTAAATGTGAGTTTTGGCTTAACAGTATGAGTTTCTTGGGGCATGTGATAAGCAAGAAGGGTGGTCAGGTGGATCCGAAGAAGGTAGAAGCAAGTGTCTAATCGTCTAGACCTACCCAATGTGACCGAGATAATGAGTTTTCTCTGGGTATGGCCGATATTACAGAGATTTGTGAAAGATTTTTCCGTAATATCTTCTTACTGACACGGCCGATCAAAGAAGCAAGTAAAATTTTGATGATGACACATGTGAGCAAAGTTTCCAGAACTTAAGGATCGCTTTAACCATCAAGCCCCAGTCATAGCATTACCCACGATAAGGGAGGTATGATGTTGTATTGTGATGCCTGAGTAGGATCGGGCTGTGTTTGATGCGTACGGAAGGTAATAGCAGCAGGCATCCGCATGCTTGAGGAGTCATGAGTTGACTATCCTGGCCAATACGACCCGAGATGGCGGCAAAGATTATTTTTGCAATCAAGATAATGGAGGCACTACTTATACTAAGGAGAAGTGTGAGATTTACACTGATCACAAAAGCCTAATACATTCAAGAAGAGAGATTTGAATCTCAGTGTAGGGAGATGGGTAGAGCTACTGAAAGACTATGATTGCCAAATTTTATATCATCCCGAAAGCCAATGTGGTGGTCGATGCTTTGCAGAAGTCCACAAGGCCTAGCACATATTTCAAGACATAAGAGGAGTATAAGGAAGGAGTCAGGATCCGTTTAATATGGGAGTACAAATGAAGTTACATGTAGTCCTGTGATTAGTTGCACAGCCTGTGTGAGGCCCTTATTGATTGATGAGATCAAGGCCAACCAAGATAAGGATCCTTTCCTTATTAAATCGAGGGAGCATCTAGATACGTGACGTACATTTGATTTGAAATTAGGGATGGCGTAGCCGAGACGTAGGAAATGTGACCGTGTGTGCTTGATGTAGATGGGTTGAGACAAAGGATTCTACAGGAAGGCCATAATGCACCTTATAGTGTTCATCCATGAGTCACCAAGATGTACCAGATGTTAAAGGTATGTATTGCGGAATGGGATGAAAAAGGATGTGCGACAAGATGTGGCATCATGTTTGATATGCCAACAAGTCAAATTACACCGTGAGACCCACAGGTCTTCTGCAGGAGTTGCCATTACTTGAATGGAAATGGGAGAGAATTACTATGGACTTCGTGGTTGGGTTACCAAAGACTCAAAGTATGATTCAATCTGGGTTATAGTTGACAGATTGACGAAATCAGCTCAATTTCTGTTTAAGCACCACTGACGGTGGGCACAAGATGCACGTATGATTCGCACAAAGATAGTAGCATCAAGACGGAAAAGACCGTCCATAGCACCGACAAAGGTCCGCCTTCACCGAAGTTTTGCAGAAACTTCAGAGCCTGGTACTTGAACTGGATTTCAAGATCAGCATACCTTCCATCGGTCAGAGATGGGCAAATGTGAATCTAACAATTCAAACTCGAGATATGCTCGGATGTGTGTTTGATTTCCTGAGGTAGTTGGGAAAATATTTGCCTTTGTAGAGTTTGTTTATAATAACAAATTTACCATTCTACGATTGGAATGGCGCCATATGAGGCACTCTATGGACGGAAATATAGTCACCTTCATTGATGGAGGTAGTGGATGTGAGAAAATGGAAGGTCCAGAGTCGATCGAGAAACTCGAGAGTACTCTATTATTCGGGAGAATGAGGACTCGCTTTCACGAAAAAAGAGTTATGCCGATCCGAGGAGACGGGATGTGCGCTTGCAGGGTGATCACGCTTTAAAATATCTCTATGAAGGGAGGATGATTCGGGAAGAAAGGGAAGTCGACACTGATATAGTGGCCATTTAAGATATTGATAAGGTTGGCAATGTATCTTATAGATTAGCTTGCCCCTAACTTTTGACCATGTGCATCCAGTGCTCTTACATCTCAATGTTACGGAAGTATCGCCTCATCCGGCCTCACATTCTTCGATCAGAGATCGAGGCTTGATAATGATCTAGCATATGAAGAGGTACCTAGTAGCCATAGTGGATAGACACGCACTGCAGCTGCGAAACAAAGCAGGCTATGGTAAAGGTTCAGTGGCAGAATCACGAAGTAGAGGAGTGTACCTGGGAGAGTGAGCAGTCGATGAAGGACAAATATCCTCAACTCTTCGAAAGGATAAGGCATATACTCTTAATAAATTTGAGGACGAATTTTTATATGGGAGAATGTAACACCTCAAACATTTTAAATGATTTTTTCATGGAATTTAAGTTTTAGGTGTTTTGCTATCCATCATGAATATAATAATTTTTAGTAATTATTTCTCAATTAAAAGGGAATTTTAGGAAAATATACTCCACAAGGTCAAAGCCTGAGCAATGGACCTAAATAGAATTTTAAAAATACCCAATGAATGAAATAAATTATGGGAATTATTATGAAGCAAATTAAGGTCCAAATATATATGTTATAAAATAAAACAATGAAAATACATGAATAAAAATAATAAAAATACGTGAACAGTGAATCGGTAGGGAAAAAGTCATCGATTGTTGACCAAGGGGCCAAAGAGAGATTTATAATAATCTCTGTGGCCTTAAAAATTCAAGAAACCGCAGGGACTTATGCAATATTTAATTAACTTTAAAAACATAGCTCTAGGGAAAATAGAGTAAAAACAAAGAAAAATTGAAGAACCCTAGGTTCTCCATTCGGCTACGAACCTGGGAAGGAAGAAAATTTTGCTGCAGCCAATTCCCTTGAATCAACCTGTTATTTTTCATGGAGGGAGACTTGAAGGTATATTAAAGTACATGTAGTTTTTATTTTTGGTTTTTCTGGTCTGTATTGGAGGAAAGGGGCTGGATTGATAAATGGTTGCTGCTTCTCGATGGTCAATTAGGCTGTTTGGAATGAATTAATTGTCTCTAATGTGTATGCTAGGCTGCATACTGCATTTTGAATCTATAGAATGACCAAGAGGTATGAATTAGATATCTGGTATGTTTAAAATTTGGGGAAACATTTAGAATGAATTGAGGTGGTAATTAGTGGAATTATATTGAACTGGATTAATGTGAATTTCAGTTTGAAGGTCGACTTGGACAGAATCATAGGAGGACCTAATGGATGAATTTTAGGGTCAATTTGACATCATTGGAAAGATATGGATGTTAGGGAAATTTTTCCACTGGTTTCAAGTCTTTTCGACGTTGGTAGAGAAAGATATAGGAAAAATACTAACTGATGCGCAATTTGCCAAAAAAAACTTAGTTTAGTGATTAAAACATTAGATATAAGAAATTAGTTGTGAAATTGAATATTAAAATTATACCTTGGGTATTAGATGTTAAAAGGCAGAATGTTGGAAGGTAATGAAAGTAAAAAGGGATTTAAAAAAATTATTATTTAAAAAGCTCAAGTTAGCGATTAAATGTAAACGGTAAACGGTCTAATCGAAAGCAGTGAATAACAAGGTATGGCTCGTTATGATTTTGACGTTATCTTTATATTTCTTTTCTTTCATGAATATTGGTACAGCAAATGAAGTTGGGGAAGGCTCACACGTTCAAGGTGAATAGCCTAGTTGAGCCTGGACTAATAGGGAGGTGAGTAAATTTATATCATCGTACTTGCACCTTCGAAATGTATAGCGGTGTTTTCATTGTTTGACTTGATCGTAGTAATTGACTATGATTAAGACCCTTATTCTTGAGCATTCATTGAATTGAATTTGTCATATGCCATAAGTCATGTGTCCTGATGAATATTCATGTTGAGCACGGTCAGCTAACTCTTATTGTATTTGGTGTTATTCTTTGTTGCATAGTCGAAAATGGCCACTATAACTTGTAATCGCATTGTCACTGATGGTATGAATCACGTAAAGCCTTAACTGATGGGGAGGCCATTAGCTATGTGCACATGGTAGCCTCTCAAAAGGAAAAGCCAAAGGCCTTCCTAGAGAGGTGAAACTCTAGGCGTAGAACCCGCCCGCTCTTACTGATCTTTTGCTGGAAATGTACGATCCCAAAGATAAAGGTAAAAGGAAATGATTCCCCGAATGGTAAACTATATTTCGTGTTTCAAACCTCTCAATCTCCTTTCGATATTGTTTGCTCATATTGCCATTTATTTGTTGCATAACCTATGTACGGCGATTGACTGATTGATATAATCCATCCCAGAGCCGGCCTTGGTACTAGCCTCTAAAGGTATGGTGGATATATTTTTACTACAGTTATCTCTCACTCCCCATTGATTTCCTTTTCGTGGTAGACAGAGAAAGGAGAATCCAGCATTCGACCACTGGATTCTATTTGGAAACATGTAATGGATTATTATTTTGTTTATTTAGTGAATGAGAGTCTAAGTCGTATGCTCTATGGTGAATTAACTTTGGTTATTGGGTTAATTATTTTATGAATCGATAAAATTTTGGAATAGTCAGAAGTTGGATAAATTTTGCTTTTATGAAACCCTTGTTGATATTTTTGATGAGACCGTTGAGGTCGTTGAAGCAGAAGTGGATGACCACGAGGCTCATTTGTTATGTTATTTGAGATACACGCGATAAGGAGATTTTGAGTTAATTATTAGTAGATTTTAGATTGATATTGCGACAATGTGATTTGTCATTCAGAAGAAACGTAATAGGTCTTGGCCGAATTTTTGGTAGAAATTAGGGACTTAGGCTTGCTACTGGTTTTGGTGGCCTTGTCACTCATTCCCTAGCACCGTCACATCTCTCATAAAAGTGATGCACAATGGTTAGACCTTCCTCCTTTAAAAGAGGGCTGGGCAACGGTTTTAAGGTATACTTTCTGCCTCTGCTTTTTCAATGTTTGGCATTTTGGTCTCTAAATTTGCAACTCTAGGCTTAAAGTTCTCGATGTACTTTCTTTCTTCATTATGAATTGGCAAGGCTTTGTGTGGTTCAGTGTATTTTTAGCTTAGATACATTGATATCCATTAGCGCTCCTTACGAGCCACCGGAGGTAGGTTAAGGGCCATTTCAACTTTTGTGTTAAAATCTCTTAAATGATGTTTCCCTAATGTATTTCGCAAGCTTGCCTAATGATACTGCACTAGATTCACTGATGCCTAGTTAGTTGCTCCTGCGTGAGTTGTTCAAGGTAGGTTTTGGAGGATATGCTTCACTGTAGGAACCATAAATAAGTAAATAAATGCTTTCTATCAAAGGAAAATTATTAGAAGCCAGTTTTTAAAGTTAAATGGAGATCCTGGTCAGAGATGACTATATACATCCTCCCTAACGCGAGGAAATGAACCTGTGGAATTTCATTTGCTCTTGTGACCTAAAACCAGTAGCCCAATCTTCAAGGGAGTTCTTCTTATTTTTTTCTTCATTTTAAATTTCAGTTCACAACTGATTAAGACTGAGCTAACACAAAATCCTAAAATCCAAATTAAATTCACCAGTTTAAGCACTGATTCGTGCCACAGTAGGGTGAGCGGAATCAACAAAATTTATATTCCTATATTCTCCTACCGTCGTGAATAAGCCACTCCGCAAAGAGATAATGGCTAGTATCAACACGGGGATGGGTTTTCATCCTATGAATGGATTTGCATCGCTGTTGAAAATGGCGAGGCTTTTAATTTGATTTCGATTTGTTTTCCAAAACAAAGTTGTTTGATGTCAATAATTGTAAACCGAAGTAGTGTGAAAAGTGGTAACTTTGAAGGCTTAGGTCACTAGCTTGACAACACGGAAAATAAGTGTCCTCGGTTTTATCCTCTATCATGGCAAGCAACGGCAAGCAACCTATAGTCCAGTTTACAACCGATCTTTGCTTAACTAGAAAACCTAATCCTGTGAATCAATTCTATCTGAGTCAACACAATAACCTCATTTCGCTGGCTCAGAAAGGCCATCTGAAGAATAACAGCCAAGATCTAACAATAAGACAGATCAGATTCTAAAGCATGGTAAGTATTGGCCAAAGTAATGACATTAAATGATATTCAACCCTAATTTAAAAGTCGAGCCATAACACAAGACTGCATTTAAAACATGAGCACAACTCCGCAACCGCCCCCAAAACCAACTAGCAACCTCCTCTTCAGTTATGAGGCTGGGTCAAGCATCCCTTGAGTTGTCATCCCTAAGGGGGTGTTTGGCAAATTTCAGAAAATGAAAGAAAGAGGAGAGAGAAGAGAGAAAGCAACCCTAAACTCCAAAGCCGCGGAGATATTTACATAAATGAAAAAGTCACAAAAGATTGCTTCAATTCTTTTGTTACAAAATGACGGGGGCTTATATATAGGCCACCCAATGTGTAAACTACAAGAAAACCTTAAAATATTACAATACAAGGGACAAGGAGGTACACCAAAACGGGTCGCTTTTGGCATTAATTTACAATAAAATTACTGTGGCAAAGGAATTTCGCTATGCAGTGGGAAAATTCTCATGATATGTAAAATAAAATTCCTCGCTGTAGCCCAGCGAAATCAGTACGTAGATAGCGAACACAAAATTTATGCAAAGGAATTCGCTAGCTAGCGAAATTTCCGCTAGCCTAGCGAAATATTTTGTGAGATAGCTAAATCGAAGAATTTCGGCTAGGCGTACGCGATTTTCGCCATATAATACTCGCTTAGCCTAGCGAAATTTCTCTAATTTCATAGATTGCGAAATTTCAATTCTCGCTAGGATTGATAAATTTCACTCGCTAGGATTACAATTTTCGCATGGTCATAAATTTTCGCAATCATAGAGAAATTTCCCGAATTGTCAGTTCACTGCATTGCCTATCGCACTCATCGATCCTCCATCTTCACTTCATTTTCATTTCATCACCGACTTTGATATGTCACGGGGCTGGAAATAGTTTCACCTCAGCGGTTCAACACATCTCGAGAATAAATTCGACTCTTTAATGGATCGAGGTATTACGAAAAACCCGCAAAATAACCACAAATAACGTCGAAACGGCATAAGTGATAATGGCAGACCTCGAACACATCAATTGGCTTAACTGACACGATTAGCGTACAAAGCACTCAAAACCTATCTCAATAGTTCAAAATAGCACTATTTGGGCACTAATCACACCCCCCAACCGACACGTTGCTAGTCCCTTAGCAATGCTAAAATAATAAGGACATGTATGCAGTGATTTTCTCAAAAAGTTTATGGTTCAAAAAGTGTATGTACAAATAGACATTACCTTTAATATGAATAATTGATAACCTGATAGAAAACCGACATGAGAGAACAAAACCCATGTAAGATCAAGTTTTAGGTCAACATCAGATCCATGGCTCTCAACCTGAATTTCCACCAAAGTCTAATGGTTCCTAATGTAACCAGATGGAGCCAATAAATTGCAAAATTATTCCTCCCCCAATCCTAGCCATCGGGCATGGCCTTAAGTCATGAACAACCTATATATAGGAATAGTACATACTTTTTCTTTATTTGATTTCATTGGAGGGTGCAATGCTTAAACCCGACTTCACCAAAGTCCGTAGCGGGGGTCCACCGATGACTCCAAACCACTAAGGTTTGCGGCATCAAGCCAAAAGGATCACTCGAATTTCACAAACTCTACAGGTTTCACTCCCCGGACCAATGACTTCAAAAAATCAAGCACTCCACAATCTGGCAAACCTCTACCTATCCACTGGGCGTAACTAACACACTAAGTCAATGACTCCCAACCAATTAAGGCTTAGGGCATCGGCTTCAAAGGCTTTCGCGATAATTTCTGACCGTGTTCAGCATCAAGACAAAGCTTCACGACTTTTATTTTTCTTTTCTTCTTGTCTTTTTCTTTCTTTTTGCTTTTCTTTTCTTTTCCTTTTGGAAGACTACATCGTCTTCAAATGTGGGTAACACAAACCTTATCCTAGGTTGCCAACATGCCTATGCCTACTTATGCATAGCTTTTAAAGGAGGCAAATAATTTGACACTTATTGGTACAACTGATGCAAGGTGAATTAGCTAAAAAGGTGGAATGTTCAAGGTTGAGCATGATGGAACTTCAACTGACCAAAAATTTCTTCAAACATGGAATTGTTCTAGCATTAAGGTAACATGCAAGGTTTCAATTTTTCAATTAAAGGCAATTCAATTGTCCAATTAAAAGCAATTCAATTGTCCAATTGAAAACAAAAATTGGATACACGAAGTGGGGCACAAAAAGTGATATGCAAAAGTGTAATATCATATATAACATCGTATAGTTTTAATATAGCCAAATGGCTAGTACATGCATAACAAAGCTAAACATACAAAAATATCACTGCTTACTATGGCTAATACATGAATCCTAAACAAAATTAGTAGGCGCTGATAAAGTCGGTAACTATACAAAACATAGTTAAAACCTAACTACTCTTATCACTGCGGGCGGTGGTGGGTCTCAGAGGTACGGCCACGCCAACACATATAAAGATACCGGGCTGGCCGCGGGCTCCTCTCTCTCGTCGAACATGTCAATACCTAAATGTGTCATGATTTTCTCAGAGGCATGGAGTGACAAAGTGACTCCAAAGTGGCCTCACTCGAGCCAACTCCGTCCCTGGTGGCCGCCTAGGGTAGCGGCTAAAGAGCATACAAAGATTCATCACACCTCAAGCATCTCTCGCTAGCCGGCATGAACGCATTCGGCCGAATGCCGCGGATGTAAATGATGTGGGCCAGAGCATCAGCAGGGCTGCGACCGGGCGAAGGTAGAGCAGAGAACGATCCGGCGCTGGACTCCTCTCCTCCATCTCGCTCGTAGTTGACTCCACTACCTCCTCCGTGGAGAATGCTCTTACCTCTGTAACCTAACCCCTCCGGTCCCGCCGGAGGATAAAAGATATGGGCATGACCATCGTTCTCTCCATCGACAGGACCTGAGGGCACCTAACCCTCATCTCAATCCGGGGCTCCTCTGGAAAGCCCATGTGCTCGAGGACCTGGCATAATAGTCTCGGCATCAGCAGTGGAAGACTCTCAGCTTGAGCCAGGCCCTTACGATGGACCTTATCTTCGAAATGCATCAAAGAGGTCACACCAGAGGACTAAACCAAAAGATCCCCATCCTGAAGAGCCTCCAGATGGCCCCCTTACGTCAGACGTAGTGTTGCAACGGAAGAGACTACCCAACAAAGATCAATCAGAGACAAGGCGAGTCGCCTCGAATGCGATAGGTCCCGCCGTGGCGTCTCGAAAGCAAGAATGCGGACCATCTCCCCACTGGCCTACCGAGGCCAATCGCGAGCACCTCCAAAGATTGGCCTACGGTATCCGCAGCCTAAAAGCCGCCGAAACAAGTTCGCCGCCTAAGAACTCCCGGGCGATCATCGATAGTAAACCGGAGCTCAAGCGGACTAGATGCTCCCCGGGAGGTCATCGAATGGTAGAACTGCAGAACCACCCGGCATTAAAATCGCCTCGGGCGCCATGAATGGCAAAGCAGGGAGTAAGGTCGTATCAACAGACGAGTCCCGACCAGGATCAGCCATCGCCGGACATCATAGCATCTAATTCTTGATGGAATCATGGCAAGAGCCGTACATTCCCGGATCGGTTCCCGACGACAACGGCCTCCGAACTCCGGAGGCAGCGCATAACCGAGGCGGGCGATGTCGCCCGCAGCCGATGTGGCCGGAGATCTACCGAGGTCCGGGATGAGGATGACTCACCCAGCCCGGCACGGCCCGCTGGAGGGCCTGCGCCTCCCGGATCTCCTCCTCGAGGCACCGGTGACGGCCCGGTCCCATCCGCCTCGTACTTCCCGGACCCCCCGAGGCTCCTCGTGACCGCCGAGGACCGGGTCGAACCGAGCCGGGATTGAGCCCGCTCCCTCTCATCTAGGGTACTAAATCTCACCCGGTATCAAGGCGCTGACCCACTCTTCTTGTACGCACCTATAATGGTAATCGATCGACGCCGAGTAAGGCTCCACCGATGAAAATGAAAACAGTGGCACTACAGTGGCCGGACCGCTCGAGGCGTGAGGACCAGTGGCACGACACGCTGCGCACCATCGCTACCAATGCCCTGGGCAGGCGCTGGGCCATAGGGGATCTGGCGGCGCGTGCCCAGGCCGCCGATACGCGCCGCGGAACGACTACCGGATACAAAAGCGACATGGGCTCGTGGCTCGCTAAGACGCCGCGACGCAGCAGTAGCCTGAGGGCCTGACGCGCGTGGTCACCGGGCCGGGTGCGAAGTGCGGGCGAGGCAAAGCGTTGAATAACCGTGGTCGCGCGCGCTGAGTGGCTCGGATGCCGGTGACTCACGCAAGACCGGTGGTCAGTGGCCGCTACCGTATACTGGTATACCGGGAGGGGAAGAAGTATGTGAAAGCCAACCCCTCGGTTCAATTTATAAGTCACGCAAACTCACCGCCATTTTCATTTACTCGCTTATAATAGTGAAATCGCTCTTCCACCGCTCTCCCGCAAATCGATTCAAGATTAAAATATTAATAATAATATTAAAATAAATAAAATTATCATATTAAAATATACTTCAATATTTAATACATAAGATAATTTAAAATAATTACATAAATTGCTAAAATGGAAAACTAATAAATTAGAAACTTACTAAAATAGCCAGCAAACAGTCAGAATTGACTAAATTAAAATAAAAACCAAAAATTATTGAGCTGCAATTTGGTTTTTTAGAACACCAAACCAGCCCAAAGTTACAAAATTACTCAAGAAGGGTCAAGGAGGATGATCTCCCAACCCCCAGAAGACCTCGGGAAATGATTCCTGGTGTCGGATCTATCGCTGACTCGTCTTCACCGATTGAATTTGAACCGAGTACTGCCCGCAGCTGGCTACCGATGGCAATGCCAAAACACCTGCTGCACCTTGGTTGGCTTTACCTGCAATTTTGACATTAAGCTTCCTGCATTCTCGACCCATCAACACACTTCATCGCCACTTGATTTTCGCCCAAAGATGTTCTTGTTGTTCAAGTGAAATATGTTTAGCCTAATGTCATGTTACCAAATAAGCTGTACGACTCCATTCGCAATTGATGATTGCATTGGCGCGCATTTAAATGGTCTTCAGATGATTGGCACATGATTGGGTTCATATTTGAAAATGGCTCTAGTCGTAGCACTACAAAATCTACTAGGTAGTAGAATTTGTCTATTTTCACCAAGACATCCTCAACTATCCCCTTAGGGATCTTCACCGATCTATTGGCCAATAATAGTGCGATGTTGGTAGGTTTAAGTTCACCCAAACCTAACTGCTTATACACCGAGTATGGCAAAGAGGGTTCACACCGCTCCTAGGTCAAGGTGGATTTGTTCATACAAGTCCCACCTCAATATTTACCGAATGTGGAGATCCCGGATCCTTGTATTTGACCGGGTTTTTCTTGATTATGGCAATCGACTCTGTTCAATTAAAATGCCTTCTTCACTCAACTTTTAATTGTACAGAGATCCTTTTGTAAATTTTTGCATACAGGACTTGCTCTTGATGATGTCCAAAAGGTATGTTCACCTTCACCTCGCCTTAGGACTTCTAGGATGCCCGCCCTCGTCGATGCCTCTTTTTACTCTTAATGCCCGTGGAAATGGAGGTGGCATGCAAGCAGCTCTCATTGAGTCCTCTTCGTGAAAAATGTTCTGCCCATTTCTACTTCATTCCCTGGTTTCTCAACAAAGCTGGGCATGGGCCGATCAACTTTTTCCATAATTTCGGTGCGATTATACCTTCACCTCATCCATTCTCGACCATCGATGATCCTACCTCATGGATTCCCTTCTCGTGGGTTTGGCATTGTTTGGGAAGGGAACCTTCCTCTCTCCCCGTACTTCCAACAACTTGTCGATCTTGGTGGATCGAATACCGCAGTTGTCTATTTTCCTCGTTAAGATTGCTCTCTCAAGCCCATCTATTCTTTTGTTCGTGGTGCTCTCTTACAAGATTTAACTTTGTGCTAATTTCTGCACATTGATCCTCTTGTTCTTCCACAAAATTACCCACCACCTTACTCCAAATTTAAAATGGCTTGTCTCACAGAGATGAGGATGGTGGTGGTCAAGGGTCGAGATTGGGAACCAAACTGTGGTTTGGCACTTGGGGGCACATAGGCAGGGGGATTGGGTTTCCAGGAGAGGTTAGGGTGATTCCTCCAATTGGAATTGTAGGTATTACCATATGGAGCATTAGGTTGTGGTGGCTTATATTGACCTACAGCATTTGCATGCTCTGACATCAAATCCTTCATTGATGGGGCACTCGGATCATGTTCTCCGATTACCAAAGGGGTTGAAACAGTGAATGGGTGTTGGCTCGCGCAGTTGTTTTCAGCCAATGTGATGCACTTCATGGAGCCTTTTCCTTCAAGCCTCCACTTTCCTAGCTAAGGCTGAAATCCTAGCTTTCATTTCATTTCCTCCGACAAGGTATTACATCCCACCCCAGTGGCTGGATCGAGGGCCTTATTCTTTCCATTTCTCTCGTTTGGTCTATCCTAACCCTAGAAGTTTCAGCCACATAGTTCTAAAATCCATGGCTTCATCAGATGCTTACTTAGAAAAATCTCCCCACACATGGTCTCCAATAATCGTCTCATGGCAGAGACATACCACCATAGAAGGGTTTACCAACATCCATGTATCAAACCCACGTGCGTGGGCATGCAATCGATTGTTCCATGTAAATCTCTCCCCTTAACATCGTAGAACCTCTCACCATCTTGAGTCGCAAAGGTGTAAATTTGTCTCTTCAAAATTGTCAGGTCTCAGGCACCGAAGAATTTCTTAAGCACTTCGCCGCAGCTCAAATTTCAATTTCTTATGGTTCGAGGCCTCGCTTGTTAAGCCACCCGTCTTGTCTCTTGGTTAATGAAATGCTTTCAGCTTTAGCAATCCATGTCCATCATACCTTCCTTAAAGGTTGTGCAAACTTCCTCAAAATCCCTTATATGTGTGTATGGATTTTCATTTTCCATACCATGATATGTGGGGAGTAGGGTACTGGGCAGGGCCTCACCGCTACATCTTCGTGAGGAGGTATGATTGGTCTATTACACACCGGGATGACATTTTGTTCACCAGGCTCGATTCTTGCAATCTACCTGATGCTTCTTCGTTGGTGCATAAAATTACTACACAATCGAGACACAACAAAGAGCACAAACAAACTTGCAAAAAGGGTTAGGGTTAGCTAAAATAAAAACTCCATCAGATGAAAACAAAAACAAGGCAAGCACGCGAAAGTGATGAAACTTGCAAGCATAAAGAATCGGGATACAAAAAGGATTGTGGTTCACCTTCACTTGTAATGATGATTACAAGTACATCTCAACTTATCAACGTAGTTTGGCACCATCCCCGCAACGACGCCATTTGATTCGCAGGCTAATTAGGGTGATGCGAATCAACAATATTTGTAGTCCTGTTTCCTACCGCCGTGAAGTCAAGCTACCGCAAAGATAAGGTCTAGGTCAAACACCCGGGATGGGTTTTCTTCGTGACAAATGATTTGAGTGAAATCAAAATTGGTGAATTAAATTTTGGATTTTAGGCTTGGTAAAACAGGGAGTTGATGGTTTGGACACTCGAAACAAATAAAATAAAATGTAAAAAACACTCCTCGAATTGTTAGCTACCGGGCTAGATTCCTGTGGTAATCGAGGGTTCCCAGATCATTTCTCACTATTGGGAGGATGACATACCATCTCCCTCGAACCCTGATCTTCATTTAACTTGAAAACTAAACCCTAATAATTTTCCTTTTGATAGAGCATTTATTTAACATTTATGGTTCCTTCAAAGGAAAACACATGTCTCAAAAACCTACCCTTCGATAACTAATAAGACATAACTAATTGTGCATCGTTGAATCTAGTGAAAGTATCCATTGAACCTGTGCTTAAGCTAAATACACATTAGAAAGCATGCTTAAGAGATTTAATCTAAAAGTTGAAATCCAACCCTTAATCTACCTCCCGCTGGCTCAGAAGAGTAACTATCGGATATCGCGTATCTAATGTGCTAAGAATACACTGAACCCTAAAATTTTGCCAAGTATCGCCAAAGAAAGTACATCAAAAGCTTTAAACCTAGGGTTGCACCCGGGAACTAAAATGGAAAAATCGTCACAGGAAAAACAGTGGGAAATCAAGAGGTTACCTTAAGATCGTTGTCCCAAGAGCCTTCCTCTTCAAGGAGGAAGAGGTTTTTAGCACTCATCCTCCAAGTTGTCATCCTCGAGGCGTTTTTGGCAACAAAGAAAGGGAGAGAAAATGAGAGAAAAGCAGAAAAACGGGAGAACGGAGCCCTAATTTTATTTACAGCAAAAAGATCGTCTCCTCCCAAAAGTGTATACAAATGGCTTATGTAGCCTTACAAACCAAGTGAAATACCATAAAATCCAAACTTAAGTGATTACAACAAGGGTAGAAAGGAGAAAAACCAAAATCAGAGCAAAAATCGAGGCGTGAAAGCAAATGGGAAAATCAAGAGAGGAATAACAATGTTCAGATGCACAAGGCGCACAGATGGGAATAGTGGCGCTGGGATGCACCTCGCAATGCTCCATTTTTCTTTGCATTTCCGCTTTCCTTCCTCGACTCGACCCAATGCCGAGTTTGACTCGAATTCTTCGTGTTTGATCTACTCAAGCAATTTCGCATAGATAGCTTGCAAAACTGCAAAATTTGCCACAAAATGCGATCGCATAATAATAGGGACCTTAATGTGTAAATTGTTATTATAATGATTAGTACAATAAAAAGCACTCCAAAACCTATAACAAATAGGTTCAAAATAGAATTTTCGGGCACTAATCAACCGACATGGCCTCGAGCAAGGAATCGTGGTGTTGATGTTTTGTGTGGTATTTACAAAAATTGACTTTTGTGGACTAAGTTCAGATTATTCCTTGTACTGCATGGCCGGATTTATGGTCAGGAATGGCTACGTGTTAGCTGCAATGAATTCAATGACATGTCGAACATGTTAAATTATGTGATAAAGATGGAAATAATTATATGCATTGGGTTGTATGACTCCACATACTATGTCTCAAATTAAGAACATGAGACTATGGCATTACTTGCCTAAGTAATGGTTGGAATTATTTTAATACATGCTTGAATGATGTGTTGACATGAATGAACTGAATGATAGAAAAGATGTAGTGCATGCTTATGTGATGTATTGGGATTTGAATATGTGGAATAATTAACATGACTCCGCATGTATGTTAAATATATGAAATGTTGTGTGCATTAGACATGAGTGTTTATAGCACAATACTTCACACAGTGTATGGTGTAGAATGTCCATGTAGAGGTCTTCATACATTGGTCAGGCGGTTTGAGGCACAAATCAGACAGATTGGTATGTGGTAACACCACATTACATGAAAGTGTGTTCATGGTATCGATTTGGCACTACGCTTGCGTTGAATTGTGCGGGCTTCGAATGGGATCGTCCAATTGAGTTCAACAGTTGTTAAACTAAAATGGAAAATGAAATGTGCTCTGGGCGTAGCAAGTAGGGATAGATACCCCCTCAGTGAAAAGCCCAAAACCTGTTGGGACAAACAGATCCACTATAGGAAAGCCCGAAAATGCTCTGGAGGGGTGTAAAGAGACCCACAGAGACTCAAAGTTTTGTCGCTTCAAAGACACGAACGACAACAAATATCACATAGACTGGCATGTTATGAGATGGGGATGACCACTCAAGATTGATTTCCATCAAGACTCAGATCGGGCAGTGGCCTAGAGGTCGACCCGGCATCAGGGGCATGTGTAGTGTCGCCTCATACATGCATGTAGATTTTTCCATGATAGGCAACATGTACGCATCGGATCAAGTTGTTGGTTTGATCGTGAAATTATCATTTGTAGTGCACCTAGCGGAAATAAACAGAGAATTTATCTCTTACTAGCGTTAGCTCACCCCCTGCCGTGGGACTCCTTCAAACAGGATGTGTACAGCATTTCCTGTGAGACCGGATTACGGCTGCCTGACCGTGGCCTTGATTCTGCTTTTATGCATATGGGCCAGGAACGAATAGTTTTAATATATGTTTCAGATAAGAGCGATGTAATAACTCTCGATCTATAGAAATGTATGGTCTTGTAACCAGATGGGATGAGTAATACGATGGATGGGCCCTATCGGGTCACTTTACTCAAGTACGGGTCTCATGGTATGCTGAGACACACAAGCTTCGCAGTTGATTCAGGGTCAACGTAACCCCCGTGTTTTTTGGGTGTCACAGCCGTATCGAACTTAGTATACGGTCGCCTGTATCGTGGGGTACGTCTGGGGATATGCTAATGTTTAGGAGCATCAAAGCTTGGTATGGCTTCGTGTTGGAGCTTGGTTAGAATTACCTGGTTCTTTGATATCAAGATCATAGTTTGTTATCAAGGTCTAGGTAGAGGTTACCTACTTCGATAGATTAGATCACAACATGCATCAGGTTTTCGTATGCTTGGACAGATGTGCGTAATCGTGTGTTACAAATTATGTGAATTATATACATGGTAGGATGTATATAAATGCAGCATTAGGGTTGAGAAACGTGAATCAGGGAGTTCGAAACAACTGGATGGTTCGCATGCCAGGTCTATTATCGTCGTTTAAAGGCACGCACGACGACACGAAAATGATCTTCCCGCCACATCGCAAACGCAGCAGGCGTCAGATTTGAACTCGTGAGCAGCCATCATATGGGGTCTCCATCAAGCGCAATCGACTCAGATAATGTGTCTTCGGGATTTGAGTTTAAGATCCACAGATCATCCACGTGAACCCCGGTCGACAATGTCAGAGTCTGGCTATCAACCCCTGATCGGACCCAGTCGACAGATCTGTCGCTTCGATTTCGTGACCCAAGATAGTCGCCACCGCCGGCACCGGCGCATCGTATTAGTCGTGAATAAACACGCTTCAACCACATCCATAACATTCAACATACACAAGAGGTGACGGTCATTGAATACCTTGGTCTTGGCGACCAGCAGACAAGATGCCGGTAACCACCCCGGGTCGGCGAAACACCAGGATGTTCCGATGATTTACCCGATCAACTCCACCCAGATGCATACTTCCGTCAGAATGCATCCAAAATGTCTTCTCCATTTCCACGATCCTATGATATCACAAAGCCAAATGAGCCCAGCATCCATGGTCGAAGTCACCTTCAACACTGTCACTGACCAAGACTTCACTACGGGGTGCTCCGCCGATTCACTGAAGATGGATAAGACCCTTCGAATTGGCATCGACATGCATAGTCGAACAAGGTTACACCAAGAATCTGACCCACACGAGGATCGATGACTTATCGCATCATCGAGAGGGGCGCGAGTCTACCCAAGATACACCTTCGCATCGGGTTACCATCGCCTGAGAGTTTTGTGGGAGGCGCATCCCTAAGATAGCGCTCGTGACGCAGATGTAAGCACTTTGAGCTTACTGCGGATGCCCTTCGATCGATTTAATGCACCAAAGGGCATTCATTGGCCTCATGAATGTGGGTGTTCCAACCCTATTTAGATCATCGATTGCGCTACCTAAGAGGTGAGCTTTAATCAACAAATTTGCTCTATAATTTCTACCGCCGTAGTCGTTTACCGCAGATAAAGTGGTTCAGGGTCGAACACGGGGATGGCTTTCATCCTGCGAATGACTTCCGCATAAGTGTTTGAAAATACTGAGGCTTTTTGTTTTGGATTTTGATTTGCTTCAAACAATGGAGTCAGTTTTGGTTACCGACTAACTCAGAAGGGCTAAAATGAAGTGTGAAATGGTAACCTTGCAGGTTTAGCCGCCAGCTTGATAACACGGGGGTAACAAGTGTCCTCGTCATCCCTTGCATTATGGCAAGTAACATAGTCAAAGCTATAACCTGATCTTTTGTTTAACTATAAACAACCCCTAAAATCTGCTCCTATTTGAGCACATGTAAAATGCATTCACAATTCCATTCGGGCTTAAAACTCCTAGCATTTAACTCATGTCAAGGTTCGTGAAAGGCCATCTTCCAAAGGATAACAAGCAGATCTAGCATTAAGCATGCACTCTGACTCCAAAGATGGCAAGTATTGACCAAGGAAATGACATTAAATGGCATTAAACCCTAGTTTGGAAGATATGAAACCATAAATACAGTACCTGTAACATTTACAACAAGAGGACAACCTGCAGCAACCCCTAAACCAAGCTAGCAACCTCCTCTTCAAAGCTATGAGGCTTAGCCAAGCATCTCTTGAGTTGTCATCCTTAAGGAGAGTGTTTAAAATTTCAGAAAAAATTTCTGAAAGAAAGAGGAGAGAAGAGAGAAAAACAAACCCTAAAATGAAAGTCGCGGAGATATTTACATAAATGAAAGTCGTTTCAAAAGCTGCTTTAGTGGTTACAAACCATGGGGGTTTATATAAATTCACCTAAAGTATGAAATTACAAGAAAGCCCCAAAATATCAATGATACAAGGGACAAGGTGGTAATACACCAAAACGTAGTCGCTTGGGGATCAATTACACAAAATTCACAGGCAAAGAATTTAGGCAGAGAATTTCGCTTAGTATAGCTAAAATTCTCGCTTAGCCTAGCTAAATTTATAGAGATAGCGAAATTAAAGAAATTTCGCTTATCTACGCTGAATTTCAGCATTAAATAAATATTTGCAGATAGCCGAAATTGGTTAATTTCGCTAGGCATCTGAATTTCTAGATAGCTAAATTTCGCAAATTTCAGTTTAAATTTTCTCTGTTTCACTAGGATTGCGAAATTTTCGCTATGATTGCGAAATTTTCGCAATCCCAGCGAAATTTTCGCAATCTTAGCGAAATTTCCTAGAATTGCTCTGCTTCACTGCTTTGACACTGCATCCTCCACTGCACTCTTTCTTCATCACGTTGCCTTCAATTCCACACTGAGTTTTGATATTGTTGATGGTTGAAAATAGTTTCAATCTTCATGGTTCAAAGACATATCTCTGATATCAACTTGAACTTAGTGGCCAAGACATGCTAAACCTCGCAAAATAACCAAAATAACCCCGAAATGGAATAAGTGATACTATGGGACTAACACATCAATTGGCTTAATCGATATGATTAGTACAAAAAGCACTCAAACCCATCTCGAATGTGTGGATCGTACAAGACTCTTTGGGCACTAATCACACCGCCCAACCTACACGTTGCTAGTCCCTTAGCAATGCAAAAACAATAAGGACATGCATGCAGTGATTTTACAAAAAGTTTATGGTTTAAAAAGTGTATATACAGAGAGGCATTACCTTTAAAATGAATAATTAACACCCTGTAGAAAACCGACATGAGAGAGCAAAAACCATAAAATGACTAGTTTTTGGTCAACATTGGATTCAAGGAACTCAACCTGAATTTCTACCAAAGTCTAATGGTTCCTAATGTAACCAGATCGAGCCAATAAATTGCAAAATTATTCCTTCCCCCCAACCTAGCTACCGGCATGGCCTTAAGCCGCTGGAACTCAGATAGGAAAAAGCCACACCTTCTTTCTTTATTTGACCCTCACTGGTAGTGGCAATGTTTAAAACTCGACTTCACCAAAGTCCTGCGGTAATCTGGGTCCACCGATGACTTAACCACTAAGGTTTAGGGCATCAAGCCAAAAGGATCACTCACCACAACCTGGCTGTGTTTCAATTCTCTGACCGTAATGACTTCGAGAATCAAGCACCTACAATTCGCTAAACTCTACCTATCCACCCATAACGAACACTAAGCTTCCATGACTCCCAACCAATTAAGGTTTAGTGGCATCTAAGCTTTAAAGGCTTTTGCCATATACCCTGACCGTGTTCGATTCAAGCAAAGTGTCACGACTTTATTTTATTTTTCTTCTTTTCTTTTTCTTTTTTACTTTTTCTTTCTTTTCCTTTTTTGGAAGACTACATTGGTCTTCAAATACAAAATACTGCATCTATCCTATTGCCAACATGCCTAAGGCCGGCTTTGCAAAGTGAAAGGAGGTATATAATTTCATAGCCTATTGGTACAATCTGGTGTGCAGTGTGTGAATTAGCTCAAGGGGGAATGTTCAAGGTTGAAAATACTGAAACTTCAATTGACCAAAAATTGAATCCTGCATGGAATTGTCCTATCATCAAGGTAACATACAGGGTTTAAATTATTCCATTAAAGGCAATTCAATTGTCCAATTGAAAGCAATTCAATTGTTCAATTGAAGAAAAAAGTGGATATACAAAGTGGAGGCACAAAAGTGATATGCAAAAATGTAATAAATCAGAATAACATCAGATAGCTTTTGATAAATAAATGGCTAGTACATGCATAACAAAGCTAAACATACAAAGGTCACCTTCTACTATCACAATACATAAACTTGCCACAAAATTAGCGCAATGATAATACGAAACTATACAAAAACATAAAAGGAGCATAACCACCTCAATGCTGTGGTGGTGGTGGGTCCAGAATGCCGTCAACGCCAACATATCCAAAGAGGCCGCGCGGCGGGCTCATCTTCCGTCGTGAGCGTAAGACCCAGAGCCATGATCCGTCGGAGCATGGAGTGACAAAGGACCTAAGGTGCCTCACCGAGCTAACCTTCGGTCTCAGGCCGCCCGGGTAGCGCCTAATGAGCATACAAAGATCCAGACAAATTTGAAGCCTTCTGCGGCCGACATGAACGTACCCGGCGAGCAGCGGATGGAATGATGGCCGTGAGACACAGGGTCATGCCAAGCAGTGGAGGAGGAGATGGAGGAGACATCCCGAACCCGACCTCTCACCTGGCCTGGGAGCATGACTATCTCCGTCCTATGTGAGTCCCTCCCGCCCCGGTCCTGCACTTTCCCGGGTCCCGCCGCTAGAGGAGAAAAGATATAGGCATCACCATCGCTCGCTCCATCGACAAGACCTGAGGGCATCTAAATCTCCGCTCAACTGCCTCCGAAAGCCTATGCTCCAGACTGCATAAAAGCCAAGACGCAATGGAATACTCACCGAGCCGCCCTTGCGCGGACTCCATCCCCAACGCAGCAAGGCGGTCATCACCAACTCGTAGGGATCAAACCAGATCCCTGGAAGATCCCCGCATGTGAGCTCCAAGATGCACCCCTACAGACGAGGCCGGGGTTCGAAAGAGGTCGGGTCCGCTGAAGAGGATCGATGAGGAGCATCTAAGGCGGGAGCTACCTCCTGAATGCGATGTGGGTCCAAAGAAGGGTGTCTCGAGCGAGACCAAGCGACCATCTCCCGCCTGCCTGGCCGAGGCGCCTTTATAACTCTGGTGATAGCCTGCACTGCCTATGCCCAACGCAGCTCGATATAAACCGCCGCTTCTGAGACTCCCGGTCGATCACCTGAGCAGTGAACCTGAGTCTGAGCTGACAGTGTTCTGAGGTCATAGAGCGTAACCGAGAACCACCCGGGGCAGAGGAACCCGCCGCTACGAATGGCGTATGAGTAGTGCTCGAACACAGATCGAAGTCTTCCGAATCTGGGTCAACGACGTTACCTGGACATCGAGGTATCACCATGAAGTCTCCCAGCGAAGCCCCATGATTCTCGGGATAGGGTGCCCGACGAATAAGGGCCTCCTAATCCTCGAGGCTGGGGATAACTGTGGCGAAGATGTCGCCTCTGCTGCTGATGGTGATGGCTCGGGCCTGGATGAAGATGACTCACCCGTTCCGGAAGTACGGGCCCGCTTGGAGGGCCGGGCCCTTCTATATCTCCTCTATGGCACTAGCGAAGGTCTTGTCCATCCATGTCCCGGAGCTCCTAAACCCCGAGGCTCCTGAGACCGCTCAGTGGACTGCCTGGCACCGGAGGTGAACCGGGCCTACCTCCCTCCCGAGGCCGACCGACCGAGGCCCCGAGGTGGGGACCCACTGTGCACCATGTCGATGCGGCGGCCAAAGCACGCAGTCGCGGCAATCGCACGGCCGGGATCCGGGGCTCACTGCCGACGATCGAAACACACCGCAAGAGGGAACCCCGGGACACATACCAACTGTGTGGCTCGCAGAGACCGTGGCCTGCTATGCGTGCGCGGTAAATGTGCAGCTCTGGGCCAAAACAGGCCTGCGGACACCAAAGGGCATGGTCAGCTTCTGGCAGACGGTGGTCAGGATCAAGGCGAGGTGACCTGTGTGGAACCGGGCGAAGGTGTGCACAGTTCTGAAGGGCTCGGGCCAGTGGCTCTACTGGGTGGTGGTCAGCCGGCAGACGCAATGATGACTCGGGCTAGGGTGCGAATAGCGGCGCAAGGGTGACAGGTGACTGGGCTCCATTAGGGGAGGGAGAGAAGAAAACCGATGTGAATGAATAGTCCCTCCCCTTTCTCCCTTTATAAAGTTCCAAACTAAGAAATTTCAGAGCCACCATTTCGCTATTGTAGCGACATTTAGCTAACCCGCTTCACCCGCAAATCGATTTTCCAAGATTAAAATATAAATAATAATATTAAAATAAACAATATTATATTAAAATATACCTAAAATCTAATATAAAGTAAATATTTAGACAAAATGTTTAAATAAAATTACTAAATTTGGAAACTTACTAAGAATAGCCAAAATTATGGAAATTGACTAATTTAAAATAAAAACTAAAAAAATTGTTTGAAATGTTACACCGCCTTCTTGAGAACACCAACCAGCCCAATGTGTCACAAATTACTGTATGGAGGCCAAGAGTGAGATCTCTCAACCCTCGCAGTTGGCTCAGGCGCTGTTCTTGGATGGCGTTTGATTTCCCATTGTTGCTTTTCTTTCCACTGGTTGATTCTGAATTGAAATCATCAAGGGCTGCTTCATGGCAACATCAAAACACCCGATTCACCTCGTCATTATTCCTGCAATTCCCGACATTCGCCTTCCCCGCATCCCGAATTAACTCGAACAAACTCATCACGCTGATTCTTCTACTTCCACCAGCTTGTGTTTGATGTTCAAATAAAATATGTTCAGCTCCAATGTCATGTTGCCAAATGTGAGTCGGGATGACCCATTTCCTAAGAATCGATAATCGTGATCGGGCAAAGGGCTTAAATGGTCTTCCCAGGATAATTGGCACATGATTGGGCCCATTCTATCGGGCATCTGTCGCTAATTTTCAAGCAGTTCACTGGGTAGTAGAATCATTCACCTTCACCAAACACTCTGCCAACTATCCCCTTAGTGGATCTTCACCGATCGACTACCAATGATAGAGTGACGTTGGTAGGTTTGAAGCCTCCCAACTAACCGCTTTGTACAATCGAGTATGGAAGTAGGTTTACACTGCCTCTGCATCAAGTAGTGATTTATCTATGTCCCACCAATATTAACCGAAATTTGGGAGATCCTGATCTCGTATTTGACTGCCCTTCGCTGATGATGGTAAATCAATGTTCGCTTAAAATCCTTTTCTTACTGCCCAACCCTTCTTTGATTGGTGCGAGATCCTTAAAACTTTGCATAGGCGGTGGACTTGTTTGATGATGTCCAAAAGAGGTATGTCAATCTTCACCGCTCTTGCAGACTTCTGTGGATGCCTCTGTCGATGCCTTCTTCATCTGAAAATTGGGAAATGGAGGTGGTATGCAAGGCTTCACGAGTCCTCCTTCAGAAAATGTGTTATGGCTCCAACTCTTCCTTTCTGGTTTCCCCAATATGTCAAAGGCTGATTCAATCCTTTTCCACCCTCAGCTTTATTATAGCCACCATCCATCCCTCGAGATTCATTGGATGACATTCTGCCTTAATTTCTTGTGGTTTGGCAATGTTTGGGAAGGGAACCTTCCTCTTTCCCGTAATTCCTGTGCAATTTGTTGATCTTAGTATCAGTACTCATAGGTCAGTTTCCATTTTATGGTTAAGATTGCTCTCAAGCTCATCTATTCTCTTGTTCAATGTACTTTCAGAAGATCAATCCTATGAAGGTGCATTTGATCCTCATTCTTCCACAAAGTTACTCTACCAATCTTACCAAATTTAATATACTTGCCCACAGAGAGGGAGCATGGGGTGTGCTGGTTTAGAGGTGGAACCAAATCAGTGGGAGCTTGGCACTTAAAAGACAAAGAAGCTATGTCAGAGAGGTTAGATTCTCCAAATTGGAATTATGTATCATATGGAGTGAACAGTTGTGGTGGCTTGTATAATCCCACGATATTTGCATATTCCTGACATCAAATCCTTCACCGAAGGGGCCAGGATACCTGTTCTTCCGGTAGGCAAAGGGGATTGGAAATTGGTGCATGGATCGGGTTTCAGTGTGATTTTCGCCACCGTCGCACTTCATGGAGTCGTTTGCCTTCTAGCTCCTCCACCTTCCTAGCCAAGGTTGAAATTTAGCCATTTCCATATCCTCCGACAAAGGCATAAATTCCCTCTAGGGCTAGCCGAGGGCCTCATTTTCTCCATTTCTCTCGGGTTTGGCTCATCCCAACCCTTGGAGGTTTCAGCCACATAGTTCAAGAAATCCATGGCTTCATCGGGATGCTTACTCAGAAAATCTCCTCCACACATGGTTTCCAAAAGCTGTTTCATGGTAGGAGACATACCACCATAGAAATGGTTCACCAGCATCCATGTATCAAACCCATGCAGGGCGCATGCACCGATACCTATAAATCTCTCCCAAAGACTAGCAGTAATCCTCTCACCATCTCTTGAGTTGCAAAGGTGTAAATTTGTCTCTTCAAAATTGTTAGTCTTATGAGCACCGAAGAATTTCTTTTAAGAATCGTCGCAAATTTCTCACCAATTTCTAATGGTTCTCGGGGCCCGAGTTAAGCCAAAATCTTAGCCTTCATTCGAGGGTTACTGAAATGCCACCAAGTAAATCCATGTCCATCATACCTTCCTTAAAGGTTGTGCAAACTTCCTCAAAATCCCTTATAAGGAGTGTATGGATTTTCATTTTCCATACCATAATATGTGGGGAGAGGGGCACTAAGTAGGGCCTCAATACATCTTCGCCAGGAGGTATGATGCAGAAGCGGGCACTAACTCTCTGAGGTGTATGTGGTCCCTCATCGACCGTAAGTCGCAGATTCATGGGCACCGGTCGACTCGCTCTGTAGGATCCATGTTTTCACTTGGCACACTGATTTCACTGCCTTGTTCTATTGGTGCACTAATTCTTTGTAGTCTACCTGATGTCCCTCTGTCCCAGAGTGGTGCAGCTTACACATTACACACAAACTGAGACACAACAAAACACAAAGCAAACTTGAAAAAAGAGGTTGTGTGCTAAATGGCCCATTGTATGAAAAACAACAGTGCGATTCTTGCAAAGTGATGAAAACTTGCGATTCACAATGGCCAGAGATTCAAAAAGGAGTTTAAAGGTCACCTACACTTGTAATGAGGATTACATTACACTAACTTATCATTAGTGGTTTGGCACCATCCTTGACGCCCATTTGATTTGCCCGCGATAGGGTGGCGAATCAGCCGCCTTGACATCACTAACGTGGTGAGCTCTTTGGCATGGTGGTGAGATCAGAACACGGGGATGGGTTTCATCCTATGAATGACTTGCATAGGAGTGTTTGAAAATAGTGAGGCTTTTTGTTTTGGATTTTGGATTTGTTTCAAAAGCTTGATGGGAAGTTGTTTGGTTATTGACTAACTGTGTATTTAAAAATAGAGGAAGTGTGAAATGGTAACCTTGAAGGTTTGGGTCAGCTAGCTTGATAACATGGGGTAAACAAGTGTCTCGGGTCATATCCTCGCATTATGGCAAGTAACATATAGTCAAAAACCGCAGCCGGGATCTTTGTTTAACTATAAAACCTAACCTAAATCACTCTGTTGAGTTAACCTGGGTAAAATGCATTCACAGTCCCATTCAGTTTAAAACCCTAGCATTTAACCTCATGTCAGTGGCTTGTAAAGGCCATCTAAAGGATAACAGTACATCTAGCATTAAGCATGTACTGGACCCTAAAGCATGGCAAGTATTGACCAAGGAAATGACATTAAATGGCATTAAACCCTAGTTTGGAAGATATGAAGCCACTCTATCACAGTACACTGTAACATTCTGTAAGAGGACAGCTTCTTGTGACCCCTAAACCAAGCTAGCAACCCTCATCTTCAAAGCTATGAGGCTTAGCCAAGCATCTCTTGAGTTGTCATCCTCAAGGAGAGTGTTTGGCAGCCTAGAAAATGAAAGAAAGAGGAGAGAGAAGAGAGAAAAACAAACCCTAAAATGAAAGGCTGCGGAGATATTTACATATTGAAAAGTTGCTCAAAGTTACTTAGGGTTACAAAACCATGGGGGTTTATATAGACCACTAAAGTGCAAATTACAAAGAAAGCCTAAAATATTGGGCGTCTGAGGGACGAGGTGATAATACACCAAAGCGTGGTCGTTTGGGATCAATTACACAAAATTCTGAGGCGGCAATTTCATTGGCGGGGAGAATTTACATGCATATAGCGAATTCGCTAATAAGCGAAATTCTCTGAATAAGCGAAATTAAAAATTTAAGCTATCTACGATCGTGCAGCTATTGCGAAACTATTCTTCAGCGAAATATTTTAGAGATATTGTGGTTAATTTTAAGCTGAGCACGGTGAATTTACAGATAGCGAAATTTCGCTAACACAGCGAGAATTTTAATTTAAATGGGGATCTGAAATTTTTCCAATTTCGCTGGGATTGAAATTTTCGCTATGATTGCGAGAATTTTCGCAATCCAGCTGTTCGCAATCTTAACGAGGAAGTACAGGTGCTGCACTTCATTGCTTTGACCTTGCATCCTCCAACTGCGCTCTTTCTTCATCACGTTGTGATTCCACTGCGAGTTTTGATATTGTTGATGGCTGAAACTAGTTTCAATCTTCATGGTTCAACACATATCTCGATATTGAACTTGAACTTAGTGGCCTAGGCATGCTAAACCTGCAAAATAACCAAAAATAACCTCGAAATATCATAAGTGATACTAAGTGGACTGAACATCGGTGGCTTAATTGATATGATTGAATGCGTAAAAGCACCAACCCATCTCGAATAGGGATCAAAATAGCACTTTTTGGGCACTAATCAATCAATTTGTGGTGGTCTTTGTTGATGACATCCTGATCTACTCCCAATCGGAGGTGGAGCATGAGGATCACTTGAGAATCGTACTACAACTTTTGAGGGATCATCAGTTGTATGCCAAGTTCGATAAGTGCGAGTTTGGCTTTGGGGTGGGTTTCTTGGGACATGTGATGCTCCGGCAGGGCGTGTCGGTGGAGAGGCGGGGAAGGTTGAAGAATTTGTGATGAGTTAGGAGAGGCCGTCGATCTTCGAGATACGTAGTTTCTTGGGATGTGGAGTATTACAGGAGTTTCATTGTGGCTATGACAAAATTGACTGGAAGAGTGAGTTGTCGGATAACTCATATGGTGAAATTCCATGAATGGAAGAGGAGGAAGCTTGCCGACTCCTATTATTAGTCCGACAGGAGTACACGGTGTATTGTGATGCTTCGAAGGATGGGCGGGGTGTGTTACGTGTAGTCAGGAAGGTTGTGGTTTGGTTCTCGGCGATTTAGAATCCTGGCTTGGTACAACGCATGACATGATTGATAGTAGTAGTCTTCGCCTGAAGATTTAGTGCCACCATATCATGTTGGCTTGACTGAGGTGTTCAGTCCTTGAAGTGCAAGCTCATCTTCCACAGTGAGACCTCAACATGAGGCAGCGTAGGTGGATGGAGTTTTTTGAAGATTACGACTTCACTTTGCATTACTATCCCGATAAGGCAAATGTGGTAATTGATGCGCTTAGCCGAAAGTCACAAGGAGTACTTGCTAGTATAGCTTCTCGGGAGTGGCGGATGCTCGAGGCGAGTGGGCGATTCGGCTGAGTCACGATGAAACGGCTCGAGTACCTTAGGAAGTATGATGACTCTGTAGATCTCTGTGGGAAGAGTGATAGAGTCCCAGTTGCAGGACGCAGAACTAGTATCCATCAGGGACCGAGTATAGTCAGGTACAACGGACGAAGGCTGGGCCATCCACATAGATGGTAGTCTTCGGTAAAGGGGACGGGTTGTGGTATCCCGTCGTGGTTGAGGAGAATCCTCAGAGAGTTCCATTACTCCCAGGTCGTTTGTGCATCGGTGGCACGAAGATGTATCATGACCTTCGTCACGTTGCTGACGGGATGAAGAGCCGCCGGGGATTGCGTCAGCGATGTCTCGAAATTGCGGTCGAGGAAATTTGAAATCTGCCGTCCAGCAGCGAGGCTGCTCGAGCCGTGGAGATAGCGGAGTGGAAATGGGAGCACATCACGATGGACTTTGTGACTCACTTGCCACGGACATCGAGGAAGCATGATGCGGTGTTGGTTATAGTGGACCGACTCACCAAGTCGGCACATTTTTAATGTGCGGATGGCCTTCCTATGAGATTACGCAGGGTTGTATATCTGGGGAGATAGTGCGGTTGCATGGGTTCCGGTCTCCATAGTATCGGATCGGGATCCTTGGTTTCGGCTCGGTCTGGAAGAGTTTCGAGCGGCATGGGATTCTGATTGTCGATAGTACCGCTTTTCATCCTCCTCTGGATGGTGTCAGAGCGGGCCCATTCATATTAGAGGACATCTGAAACATCGTGTGGATCTCAATTATTTGGAGGAGCACTTGCCTGTTGAGATTCGCTACATGCGAGATATCGGCGAGTATTCGGATGGCGCCCTGGGGCTCGTTCACGAGGAGGCCGTATCGATCACGCAGATATGTTAGACGAAGGTGGGAGAGAGCTCCATCAACGGTCCCGGTTGATTAAGAAACACCTCGGACCAAGGTGGGTGATGATCAGGAATCTCCTTGTACCCCGAGCCGGCGAAGAGTTACGGCGATGTCTGACGGCGACCTCTAGAGTTGAGGTGGGTGATCATGTTTTTCTTGAAGGTGATCTACAAGTGATCAGTTAAATGACGAGGAAAATTATCGTAGAGAGTACATTAGACGCCGAGGTACTCGAGAGAATTGTTTAATTTGCGTATCGGTTAGCATTGCCGCCAAGTTTGTAGAGTGTTCATGAGGTGTTTCATGTCTCTATGCTCTGGAAGTACACTCCAGATCCAACTCATATAGTGAATTGGGGAGAACTTGTTGTTGATGCGTATGGGACCATCGAGGAGGGACCAGTGCGTATCATGGATAGCCGAGAGCAGGTTTTGCGTGGCAAGACCGTAAGGCTTGTAAAGGTGTTGTGGCGGCAGGAGTCGGAGCGACATGGGAGCGCGGACAGGTGTGCCAGCCTCCTTCTTGTTTCGGCGAGGTGCGCTTTCTAGTCATTAATGTTTTAAATGACTATAGCATATGCATGTGTTTGATTTTGTGTATGTGTGTGTGAATTTCGGGACGAAATTCTTATAAAGGGAAGTGTAAAACTTAGTGAAAATTTTGAAAATTGTTTTCAGACAAAAAGGGGCGAAAGCGTTAATTGTGAAATAGTCACCGGAATGAGGTGGGATTTTCTAGATCTCGGATGTCAAAGCGGATTGCAGGTGGAATCGTCTCGTGAAAATTAGCTGCGGTCGAATTTCGTTGAATGCGAGATGAGTGAATTTCACGTGTTTCGAGAACGCGTGTCGACGACATGGCAAGCCATGTGGATGACACATGTGAAACCATGTGTTGACACATAGCAAGCCATGTGTCCTGATGCATGTTAAAAACTGTGCATGTGAGCCCTGGCTGGCCGTGTGTGTGTGACACATGGCATGCCATGTGTCAGCATGCTATGTCTTTGCCAAATGCCTATATAAGGGGTTCCAAGTGGGTTGTTCTCACAGCCAAGAGGGCAGCTCAAGAAGTGTTGGGGCGGCAAGGAGGAGGAGGGAGGAAGGGAAAGAGGAAGGGAGGGGAAGGAGAAGAGAAAGGGAGGAAAGGAAAGGAGGAAGGGAGGAAGAGAAGGAGAAAGGAAAGAAGAAAGAGAGAAGAAAGGGGAGGAGAGAGAGGAAAAAGAAGAGCAAAGAGGAAGGAGTGTTGTGCAATGAGCTGGCCGGACTGACAAGGAGCAGGGTGCGCTCTGAGGGGTAGGTTTCCTCCTGCGGTTGTTGCGCTGGGGGCCGTGTGTGGCCTATGGGTTTCGTCCGATTTTCCGGGCGAATTTGTATGTTATGTGGTATGTTTGTGATTATGTGATGGTAAAAGACCAGTTTTATGGGGTTGGGATTGTCGAGACCCGAGACAACGCGTGATACGAGATGGCAAAAATCCCGAGCGGGAATGGCAAACGGGGTGTAATTCTTTGCTGTGAATCGGCGGAGTGTCAACTTTGGGCGTATAACTCTGATCGAAGACTTCGATTAAGCGCGTTCTTGGACTCTAAGGAAAGATCGTTGAATATAGAATTTAATAAAATAAAGTTCTCAGCCAAAATGTAGGCTGAACATTGGTCTGGGTCACGGATAGTTGAGAATAGTCAGGTTTTGTTTTGAACCTGTTTTGCAGAGCAGTTTATGTCAATGCTTGGGACTGCATGTGGCCTGAGCAGGGGATCGCGTGTTGGATGTTTTATGTGGTATTTACAAAAAAACTGGACTTTCTGGACTAAGTTGAGATTATTCCTTAGGCAAACATGGCGGTTATGTGGAATGACTAATGTGTTATTGCAATGAATTCAATGACATCTTTGAACATGTTAAATTATGTGATAAAGATGGAAATAATTATATGCATTGGGTTGTGTATGGTGACATACTATACCTCGACTAAGAACATAGTGTAGCATTACTTGCACAAGTAATGGTTGGAATTATTACAATACATGCTTGAATGATGTGTTGACATGAATGAAGCTGAATGATAGAAAAGATGTAGTGCATGCTATGTGATGTATTGATTTGAATATGTGGAATATTATGAGAAGCTGCGTGTATGTTAAATATGAAATGTTGTGTGCATTAGACATAGTGTTCATAGCACACACATAGTGTATGTTAATGAATGTCCATGTAGAGGTCTTATACATTGGTCATGGGTTTTGATCATGATGGCACAAATTGCGTACATTAGTATGTGGTAACACCACATTACATGAAAAGTGTGTTCATGGTCTTGATTTGGCACTACGTTTGGTGTTGAATTGTGTGGAGCTTGGGGAATGGGCCCGAAGTCAGTGGATTGGCAGTGTTAGCAATGGAAAATGAAAATGTGTCGGGCGTAGCAAGTAGGGGATAGATACCCCCTCAGGTGAAAAGCACGGCTTGGTTAGACGGCGTATCCGTTGAAAGCCGAAAAAATGTCGGAGGATATAAAGAACGCATGAGGTAGGACAGAAAGGTGCATTTGCCCGAAAGACACGAAACGATTAAATAAATATCACATAGACTACGGGTTGTGAGATGAGATTCGAGACTGACTCGATATTGATTTCCATTGGCACTTGCATTGGGTGGTGGGTCGGAGGTTGACACATTGCTAGGGGCATGTAGAGTGTCGTCCATACATGCATGTAGATTTTCATGATGGAACGGCATGTATGCACGGATTGGTTGTTAGTTTATTTGTGAAATGATCGTTTGCATGTGCACCCTAGGTGGGAAGCCGTGCCTTGGGATTTGTCTCTCTTGGGCGTTGCTCGCCAGTCACGTTGGGACCCCGCCCCCGGGTATGGGACGGTGCAGGCGAGGATGGGCGCTCCTTAGAGCCAGGGATTATGGACGGGGCGGGACGTGAGCCTTGATTCTTGTTTTATGTATATGTTAGACGAAATAGTTTTTAATATGTTTTTGTGATAAGTGATCATGACTAACTCTTGGATACATAGAAATGTATGGTCTTGTAGTATGGAGCGAGTATGGATGATGGGCCACTATTGGTCACTTTACTCAGTATGGGTCTCGTGGTATGAGACATGGACTGCGAGTTGGCGGTGGTCCATGAGAACCCGGAGTTTTGGGGGTGTCACATTTTTTGCTATTCTTTCCTCACGGTCTTTGATTTGCAATCTTTGAGGTTGACTTGATTCTTAGTGCTTGGATCGACTCAACAATTTTTGGCATAGTAGCTTGCAAAAACTGCAAGAATTTGCCATAATGCGATCATTAGAATAGTAGGGACCTTAATGTGCAAATTGGGTTAATTAGAATGATTAGTACACAAAAAGCACTCAAAACCTATAATAAATAGGGTTCAAAATAGCACTTTTTGGGCACTAATCACAAGGTCCCAAGCGGCATCCACATGGTCATGCCATGTGTCTGACCTGATGTATCGAAACCGCGTGAAATTAGGCCGTCTTAGAATTCTATGAAATTCAACACGATAACTAGATTTCAGAATGAATTCAACGGTGAAGTAAAGCTTCATCATCACGAGATCTAGAAAATTCGATTTTCAGTAGAAATTATAGTTTTACCAATTTTGGAAAAATGATTTTTTTCCGGGTTTTTCTTTCAATTTATGGACGATATTCTAATATATTAAATTCGAAGAGCATGAACATCGTTGCATATGGCATTGCAAACACTTAGAAAATTAGTTGTATATGCCAAGTTGGAGAAATGTGAATTTTGGTTGCAAAAATTCGGTTGGGACACATGGTTTCTAAAGGGGTATCTCGATGGATCCCGACAAAGTGGAAGTGGTGAGAAGTGGGAGCGACCCCCAGTGTTTAAGAAGTATTTATTTTTCTTGGATTAGCTGGTTATCGAAGATTTTATTGAAAACTTTTCTCGAATTGCATGCCCGATGACCCCTAGATTTGACACGTGAGGAGTGAACTTTGATTGGAATTGACAAGTGTGAAGAATATTTTGGAACTAAAGAAAGATTAAAAGAAGATTAAAAAGAATATTTGATGCAAAGGGGAAGAGTGGTTGCTTATGCTTCTAGGCAATTGAAAAACCATGAGCAAAAGTATCCTACGCATGATATTGAACTAGCAGCTTGTGGTCTTTGCTTTGAAGTTGTGGCGACATTATTTATATGGTGAGAACTTTGAAGTGTTTTTAGATCACTTGAAGTACATTTTCTCTCAAAAGGATTTGAATGCAAGGCAAAGAAGGTGGATGGAGACACTTGAAGACTTTAACTTTACATTGCAATATCATCTTAGGAAAGCGATGTAGTAGGCGATGCATAGCGAGGAAAAACATGATTATATGGTTTGATGTTTTATGAGTGGAAAAGTGTGATTACTGTTGGGGTTGATCTTGTTTGGAACATATATTTCTAGACATGATTTTGTAACATGGTAGCCCTGACCCAACAATAATAAACAAAGTTCATCGAGCTCGAGGAGAAAGATGAAAAGCTATAAGGTATGCGTTCTCAAATAATAGCAAGTGAAGCATTAGAAGGGTGGAGTACACATCTAATAGTGGAATTGGTTTCGTAAATAGACTTTGTGTGCCTAATGATGCATAACTAAAGGAAGAAGTGATGAAAGAAGCCTTCTCGGTTCATAGTACACCTGGTAAAGACTAAAATGTATCATGATTTGAGGCATCAATATTGGTGGCATGGTATGAAGCGAGATGTAGCTCAATTTGTCTCCGAGCATAAGTTATCAACAGAGTGAAAGTTGAACATAAAAACTAGCCTCAGGGTTGTTATGGCATTATCAATTCTTGAGAGATGGAAGTGGGATCACGTGTAGCACCCCTTCTTGGTCGATAGATTGCGGTCGGCGGATCGGGATGCTCGATACCACTATATCACTCTATCAAATCATTTATCAAAAATGCGTGCAGACGTTACATTTCAGTTAACAAAAGCCCTTTGGAAATGCCACAAGTGAGTTTTTTTAAAGGGTAGGCCAATTAACATTACATTTATACAAAGTGCGGGTTACTATAAAGGCATATCAAGCCTTTTCAAAATGATTTATAAAATAGTGTTCGAGTTCAAATTGTTTTTTTTTTACAAAATATCCGTATTAATGCGAGTGAATGCATATGTTGGAGCATACTCCACAAATATTTCTCTATGACTCGACGTTCCTCGATCTTGCCTTTCGTTCTTGTTCAATCGGTACCTTCACATAGGCAACACTACACGCGAAGCATTTTCATGCTTAGTGGTTCTATACAATTCCAAATTCTACCAGCAATTTAAGTCCAAATCATGAAATTTTACAAAACAAAACTTTCAAATCTTTTTGGATGATCAATGTTAATACAATACATATACTTATTTCATATACAAGCATTTATGGTTCATTGATCATTGATCATTCCAAATATACACTTTCATGTGCAATAAATAATTTATAACCAAATCATGCATTCCACAATTCTCTTTTCATTTCAATTTGCAATTATGCTTTTCAATTCCAATATGTCAACAATCTCAAAGTCAATTCAATTACGCCTTAGCAATTTAACTTTATGTTTCGGTATATAGGATATCGGAATCATAAACAGTCTCGTGAGTCTGATGGTACTAAAAAACATTTGTTTTATAACACGATTCGGTTCCACTAAATTTCATTTGGTTATTAAAATCAATTCATGAACACTCACCAAATCTTGTCCCATTTGAGGCTGTGATTAAGTGACACATCAGATATGTTTGTTCTTAGTACTAATTTGACCCTTATTGGTATACCAATCTATCCTTAATGAAATTAAACGGTTAATATTCTATTAAGTTCAAATCCTTTATAGCAAAATGCAGTACAATATGTACATTTGTATAAACAATTCATTTTCAATACTCATACGATTTTCATATGCAAGCTTATTTCCTTATCAATTAAAACAAATCAATATGCTTTTCTTATACATTTAGATCAAACATTTCAAATCTTGAAGCGAGAATAGGAGAAGGTAGAACAAACCAATCTATCTCTTTCTTTTTGCCTTTGATTCGTGCCACGGTAGGGTGATCGGAATCAACAATATTTGTTTCCACTATGTTCACTCCTTACATGATGGTAGAAACTCTTTGCTTGATATAAGCGATAGTTAGAACACGGGATGGGTTTTTCATCCATGAATCAGTCGCATCGATGTTGGGAAAATGGTGAGACTTTTGTTGGATTTTGGATTTGGTTAAAGCAGTGGAAGTTGTTTGTTCCTTGATTAAGCGCCAATAAGCAAATGAAAGTGTGAAATGGTAACCTTGAAGGCTTGGGTCACTAGCTTGATAACATGGAAATTTATTGAGTATCCTCGGGTTATTTCCTCGCTTTAGGGAAAATGACATATAGTCAAAGCCAAAACCGGATCTTTGTTTAGCTATAAAACCTAACCCTAGAATCACTCCTATTTGAGTCAAACCAAGTATTATGCATTCAAAGTCCCATTCAGTTTAAAACAGCGTTTAACCTCTATTTCAATGTTTCGTGATGACACATCTAAAGGATATCGGTGCATCGCCAAATGCGAACCACTAGGCTATGACAAGTATTGACCAAAGGAAAGACATTAAATGGCATTAAACCCTAGATTGAAAAGTTGGGAACCATAAATGCAGTACACAGCAACATTAAACATGAGGATGACACACGTGACCCCCAAGCCAGCTAACCCCCTCTTCAAGGCTATGAGGCTTAGCGAAGCATCCCACTTGAGTGTCATCCTCGAGGGGTGTGTTTGGCAATAGAAAATGAAGAAAGAGGAGAGAGAAGAGGAAGCCCAGTAAACTAAAATGAAAAACTGCGAGAGCGTAATATTAATGAAAAAGTTTCTTAGAGGTTAAAAGTTGAAGGGGCTTATATAATAATAATGGTGTGAAATGACAAATTACTAAAATATGAAGAGTACAATAGCGACAAAATGGTAATTTATCAAAACGTGGTCGTTTGGAATCAAAAACACGAAGCATGGTACGAGCAATTTATTTATGCGGCAAATTTTGCTAGTATAACGAAAATTTAAGCTATCACTAAGCGAAAATTTAAGCTAACTAACGAGGTATTTTTGTGAGGAAGCGAAATTGAAATTTTAAGCTAGGAATAGTAAATTAGCCCCAGCTAGCGAAATTTAAGCTAACTTCTTGAAATTTTCTGCTTTAATTTTTGCTAGGATTGCGAAATTTATGATATCTTAGAAAATTGTAATCCTAGCGAAATTTTGCGATCATAGTGAAAATCACGGTTTATCTGCTTCTTTGTTTTGCTCTTTGCATCACTTCACGCACTTTTTATTCATCACTTTGCACATGAATTACATCCCACGCCGAATCTAGGTCAATAGATTAAGCGGTCCGGCAGGTTTTTCGAATAGCGAGCATATCTGGGACTCTTTACCTTAATTAGACATTGGTATATCCAAGTCTTATAATATATCAACATCATATACAAAAGTCCAAAATAACACTATTGGTAGTGGTGATGTCACATATATACGATGCGAGGTCATTACATGTTGAAACTATGCATTTACAATTCTTGATCGAGTGCGGAACTCTGATGATGAACCCTAGTCGTGTGTTGGCTGAATAGGAGTTCTGGACGTCTTCCGTACTGCGGTTAAAGCCCGTCTTTAAGCTTTACACTTAATTGGGGAAACATATATAATATGCATGTCTGAGTTCATGTTTAGCATATAACAATAACAGATATTGCAAAATTACATGCATGCATATCACGGATTTGTCTGATTACTTGTACTTATTCTTATATATAAGTACCGTCGTACTTCACGAGGTTCATTGTCTGAAGTACCCAGTAAGGTACTATGGGGCCGACAACGTGATACGGGACTTATAATTATTGGGTCTCTGGTAGAATTCTGGAGCTTACTCGTATTCAGGAAATACCCAGTGGTATTATGGATCATAACGATACACCTTATTTCTCTGTATTCATTATTAGGAGGTTATTATCATAATTATGGGAATACCTTGACCGAGTTCTAATAAAGTGTAAGACCTTTGTATAATAAGTATCAGAAAGATGTATACAATATGGAAGTCTTGGTAGCACAAAGTAGAATTGAGATTATACTATTCAGTTCTGCGTAGCACTAATGCGGAGGCTAGGGAGTGCGGTAACACTTAACTGTGGTGAGTCAGTAGCACTAGCAGATCTTAGAAGTACTAATCAAAAGCGAGAGTCTTAGGAGCACTTCTTGAGATCTCAGAGTACTAATTAGATCAGGAGTGCGGGCAACTGTCTTAGAAGTACTAATCGGTCGAAGTGGAACCTTGTGGAAATCTGAAGTACTGTCGGATCGGGAGTGCGGGAGCACTAGCTGAATGTAGAAGTGCTAATCCAGAACGAGGAGTCTTAGGAGCAACTAGAGTGCAGTACTAATCAGAACAGGAGTGTTATGTCCGGTTAACAAGCGGTCTGGTATTTTATATTATATGAGTTCAATAACTTACTGCTCGTATAATAGGGTACTCTTAGCCCCTTATGTGTTCATGACCGAGATCGGAGTTTCATGGCCCGCTAAGGTATGATAGTGTGTAAATATACCTTATTCACTTCATCTGTATACTAGGAATCTACTTTACCAGGAGTGAATCAATCGATCAGATCATCGGAAACTAAAGAGTTATGGCTTTCATGCCAACTAGTCACTTTCTGGAATTTACCAGGGACAGTTTGAAATACTCACTTTCCAGGGTCTTAACTTCATATTTGGAACTATATATTTGTACTCCTTTAAATTTAAGTGGGTTCATTCAACTGGAGATAAATTAAAACTTTTATTCAGACACCGAAACTCAGGGTTACGTCGAAACAACTCGGACTACTCTATTGTCAGCGATGCAGGAAATGGGCTTGCATAGCCATGGAGTGAATTTTGGGCTCTCCTCAGAGTCAGGAATTTGGAGATACTTATTAAATATGTTTTGTTCTCCATGAAGTCTAATTTTAAGTGGCCCACTTGAATCACTCAAATTGGATAATAAATGAGCAAGTTATGTGCAAAAATACGAAAACTGGTCAAACGGAAAACCGAGCAGGTTGTCTGGGTACAAAGCTCAAAGTTATCAGGTACAACTAACCAAAATTACCAGAACCGAAATTGTACCGGTACAAACTCAAGTTGTACCGGTACAATTCACCCGAAATTGCCCAGAATGGGTATTTTCTCCCATTTTTCATGCCATTTCATCCATAGATCAAAAACCTATCATGAATACCTCCCAAGAAAACGACTATATTATGGGTTATAACCCGTACATAAACCAATTATAAAGGTTATGTAGAGTTTGTTGTAAACCCTAACACAATTACCAAGATCCCTCCTCCAAAATGAGGATTTCATACCAATCTTGTGCTATTTAGAATTATAGCAGCCCTACTTTCAAAACCTTTGGTTAAGATGTAATCTAACGACTCTAGGTTTGGTGACTCTAACCATCCAATTGCATGAACCTTCATAAAACATGAGAATTCCATCAACATTCTCATAGTTCCATACCAAAGTCAATCCATACCTTGGTTGCTCCCCTCCTTCTTCTTCTTCTTCTTTCTCTTCTTCTCCTTATTTTTCCTCCTCATTCCGTAAGCTTCTTGTTTGGAGACAATGCATTTTGGTCTCCTATCTTTATAATAAAGGTTTTGATTATTAATCTTTTAATCTGACTATTAATTACATTGAATTCTTATTATTCAAACTTTGTCTCTAATCGTAATTCATATCTTTGATGCCCACTTTTGGACAATTTACTATTTGTCCATTAATTGTATAAATTACCGGGTTTTCTAACTTTTCCATATTTTTATTGAGTTAATTTACGAAGTGTGGTATCGCTTACAAAATACTAAGCATGTTGAAAACAACTAGGGTATATTTCGAGGTCATTACAAATTCTTCAACCCATTTTGACATTTCATCGCCTCGGCTTGGTGAAATTAGGAATTCTGCGGTAAAGCACCCGATAAGAAGCGAGCTTGCTGCAGAAGTTCCCAAGACTGCAAAACTATCCAAAACTATCTAGAAAACAAATCGGGGAGAGCGCTAAGTGGGCATGCATGACAATTGGCTTAATTCATATGATTAGTGCGCAAAAAGCACTCAAAACCTATCTTGAATAGGGCTCAAAATAGCACTTTTTGGGCACTAATCACACCCCCCAACCGACACGTTGCTAGTCCCTTAGCAATGCTAAAATAATAATGGGATGCATGCTGTGCTTTTACAAAAAGTGTATATGGTTCAAAAAGTGTATGTACAGATAGGCCTTACCTTTAATATGAACAATTTACATCCTGTTCGAAAACCGACATGGAAGAACAAAAACCATAAAAACAAGTTTTAGGGCAACATCAATTTCAATGAAGTCAACACGAACTTCACGAAATCTAATTGTTCTAAGCTAACCGGCAGGCTTGATAAATTGCAAAGCTATTCCCTCCCCCATTCTTCTTTGCCATGGCCTTAAATTGTTGAACAACCTAAATAGGATTAGCTACACTCTTATTTCTTTATTTGGTCACATTGTAGGGTGCAATGCTAAAAACTCGACTTCACCAAAGTCGGGTGTAACGGAGTCCGCAGATGACTCAAGCAATTAAGGTTTAGGGCACGAAGCAAGGATCAAGCGACCCTGAGGCTTCTGCGGGCTTCTTGGACTCAGAGATGATTTCGAATTAAGCACCTCTGACCGTAAACTCACCCGTCCACCAGTGTAACGAACACTAAGTCGATGACTCCCAACCAACTAAGCTTTAGGGCATCGGGCTTTAAAGGCTTTCGCCATATACCCCTCGGACCGTGCTCGGGTTTCAAGGTAAAGCGTCACGACTTTTATTCTTCTTTTTCTTCTTTTCTTTTTCTTTTTGCTTTTTCTTTTCCTTTTTGGAAGACTACATTGGCCTTCATACATAAGGTAACATAAACTGTTATGGTCGTCAGCAGTCCCCAGGCCCGGGATTTTGGTGAAAAGATGTATATAGCTTCTCGACCTATTGAAGTACAGTAATGCGGTGTGCGATCTGTGAATTAATAAGGGAGTGTTCGAGGTTGAGATATGCTGAAATCTCGATTGAACAAAAACTAAATCATCGTGGAATTGTTCTAGCATTAAGGTAAAATACGGGCTTGATTCTTGATTAAAGGCAGAGTAACAGATACCAATAGAAGACACAAAAGTGATTTGCAAAAGTCAACAGTAAAAGCTGTAAATAATAATGCTATGAACATATAACGAAATAGCTGTGTGTAATATATTTAAACATAAGCAGTATCCTTTACTTTACTATTGGCTAATACATGAGCCACTATCTGAAAATGAGTGAGCGGGTTGATAAAGTGAAAGCGTGCAAAAACATGATGAAGACACTCCTAACTCTGCTTTTCTCCCAGCCCAGTATAGACATGTCATAGGGATAGGAAAGTTAGAGAGGCAGTGTGACCACCTCACTCACCAGGTGGTGGTGGATGAAGCTCTTCTTCTTCTTGCCGACATGTCCCAAGGAGAATTTCTTTGGCGTGGACTCATCTCGATGTATAGGCTCGGGGCGGGAGCGGTGACTCATGATACGGAGCATGGTATGACAGCCTCTAAAGTGGTCTCGGGTCGGACCAATCTATGGTCCATCGATGCTGATGTAGTGGCCCGATGAGTGAAACGACATCCATAACACTGTAGCTCCCTCGGCCCGACATGAATATGCTCGGGAGAATCTTGTGATGTATGAGAAGGTTCGGGAGTGTCGGCCCAGTGGCCGAAGAGTGGAGGAGGCAATCGGCCTTGGGCTCCTCTCACCTCTAACTCTACCTCCCGGAGAGGATCATCTCCCCTCGGGGGATCCTCTGCTCCCTCATCTAGTACCTCCTCCTGGTCCTGCTGTTGGAGGAGAAATGAAATCGGCATCACCAAGGCTTGCTCCATGGACAGGACCTGAGGGCATATGATCCTCCTCGTGCGGGAGGGCTAGAAATCCCAAATGCTCGGGACTGGCTCGATGGTCGCGACATCCAACGGAGTAGACCCTCGGCTTTAACGGGGCCCTTGTGGTGGACCTTATCCTTGGTGCGACCCGGGGCCGGTCATGACCGGCTCGAGAGGTGGAGCAGGTCCCTCGGGGGTCCGTCTGAGGCCTGCAGTATGGCTCTCTGCCCATTTAGACATAATCTCGCAGCCCAGGGAACGAGGCGGTCAGGAGCGGTGGTCCGCAGCATCGGCGGGGCGCCTCCCACGGGAAGAGTGCGGTCCGTGGCGGTATCTCAGCGAGGCAACGGACCATCTCCCTGTGATGGTGTGACGATCGATATCCTCTGGAATTGACCCATTTGGCTGCGAACTAATCTTGACTGAGGAAATGTCAGGTGGCTCGGGTACTCTGGTCGATCGTCAATAGTGAATCGGGCTCAGCGGATCTTCGGCACTCCCCGGGAGTCATGGAGTGGTAGAAGCTGGAAACCTGCCCAGGGGATAGTAGAGCTGCCAGCGATTGTCATGAGCGATAGTAGGGATCGCGTATGTCAGTCTCATGGAGTCTGAGCGAAGTCGTGATGGAATCTTTGGTACATCGTAAATGAATCTCCATGAAAATCCACTGGTAACGTGTCGGCGTTCCGTGTCGAGGTCCCGGTAAAGTGGCGCGATCCTCGAGGCGTGATAGATGGGGCTGATGAGCTCTCCTCTGCTGGCTGGCG